>DWME01002147.1:0-21852 GCA_018244795.1 Parelbella ahira ahira | reverse complement strand
GTGCGCGCCATGGATTTGAACCCAGGACCCTCGGAATGAGAGGCTGAATTCTTAACCACTAGGCTACCACTAACTGACGTACTAAACGAATATGATATTCACTGGTTTCTACTGAAGAAAATAAATTCTGTATTCATTGCTTAATAAATCGGACCGAATAGCGTGAAGTCGTTTTTAAGAAATTTAAATTAAAGTGTTTTAAAGAACAGTAAAAAGGGTACATAGCAAAAAAGAAATAATATGAACATTTAGCATACATACATAAAATGAAATCATTTTCAGTTTACTTCGGTATATAATTTATTACTTATTATTTTTATAACGGTTTCCTCCCGGTAAACATTCGAATGGCAAATAATTTAGAAGCGTATCTAAAAATGCTTGACTCGTTATTCGTGTCAAATAGTTTAGTATACGAGTATATTACAATAGACGTCAAATGTACTCAAATACAACTTTGAGCATAACTAACATAATATACAAAACACTATTGATTTAGTTGTGTGTAAATGTGTGTGTATGTATGTGTGTAGCCGTACACTCAATACAACACACTCATAATAATAAACTCAGAGTTCGTTCAACCACCAACCTTGACGTTATCAGGGTTTTGCGTTGTCTCTATAAAAGTTTATTTTTAGCAAGTACAGATGGATAGCAGCCGAGCGTTCATAGGACAGAGAGCCCTATGAGTGAACTAATAACAATCTCATATCTATTTGTAGCTCAACTGCGTAAATTGTGTGTTGTTTTAAATATATCGAACACTGAATATTTCGCAGATTTTAAAACTTCTGCCTTCATATAATTTCGATAGAAGAAAATATTCGATGGGACCGCAGCGAATATTTAATTCTGATAGAAATACACACTTGTTATTTTCCTATAACAATATCGATGATAAATCGGTTTAAAGAAACGAATCGATTCTTTACGTCAAGTCATTGATTGATGGAGAAGGTAGAGTATCAATTAATCGGTACTTTTTTTGACTTATAGACCTTATTTAGAGACCCAAAGAACTGGTGTGGGCGTACGTTGCTGTTATTTTTTATTTATAATAATAATACTTTCTGTGAAGCGACGTTTTACAGTACTTTGTTTATTTTTATCTGCCGCAAATTATTTTCATTTACCGGTAGAAAAACGAAGAGATTTATTTTGTGTACTGTTTTTTTAGTTTTCATATTAATATCTACGCTATTGTTGTAAAACATAATAATGAATATTACTTTTGTAACAATCAAGAATCCATAAACATATGTATTTTGATGTTTCTGGGGGTGTGTGTGTTATGTTTTTATACTCCTGAATTTTTATATCACGCTGAGATTATTTGTTTGATATAGTAAAGTGTATACCAATGAGTGATTCCTACAGAACAATGAGATGAATGATAAATGAAATGATGAGATGAACAGAGATGGGATGAATATATGTATATCACTAAGTGAAAATCAAAATACTAATTAGTATAAAAAATTTAATACATTGAATTTAAATGTAACTACTTATTAAGGTTTAAGCCAAACTCATTTTTATAAACAAAATCTATATGTTACTAGGTTTCATTTGTCTTGTCGCCATGATCATTAACAATCTAAATTAGCGGTAACGAGACTCAGAATTAATCAATAGACTTCGACCAACCAGTGCATCACCGGAGAAGCAATCTTGTTAAAATTTAATAAAGCATAGTGTACACGGTTGTATCGCATCTTACATTCGAATAATGCGTCGCGAATAGGGTTGGCAGCCATTGAAACCACGTAGGGCTACTAGTTTCAATACGCCCATTGTGTAAGGCTCTTTAGAAATTTTAATGAGAACTTTATTCAATTTTTATGTTTCCTTTTTAATTTATAAGTCAGTTCGTCATTTAATAATTCTTACAACAATACATATAATTAACAGCAAGTTCGAAGGCGTATATAACTATTATATCCATCATATTATATACATTCAATTATGTTTGAATCACTTTAACAGCAGGTGCGATAAGCACTTACATGCACCAGGTGCCCAATAAAAGTCTACGAACTCGATGGAAACTTCACATGCAATAAAAAGTTTAATATGCTAACCCTACTGAACCTCGACAGGCGTCTCCCGTCTCTCAGGGCGATACTTTGAAAAATGAAATCGCTCGAACGTCGTCGTCGTCAAAAAGGCTTCCGCCCAATCATTTTAGGCGGTCCCTGAAATATTACTGCTTTTAAACATCGAAATTGATACAGGGAATGGAAATAGCGACGAATAAGCAAATAGGAATTGGAGAATTGTTTGTCGGGAGTTTTTTGTGAACAAAACTACAAACGTACAATCTACCTATGTATATTGACTGCCTCTTACACGGAACCGTGAGTGATATGAAAAGTATCGTGCTTGAAGGTAGCACTAACTGACAATAAATCAATACCAGCATAGCTATGTTTCGTTCAAGTTTTTGCCTGACATTATACAGATGTTTAAATACTTAACATAGTTCAGTTCTAAACCTACATAGAAAAGATATGAAATGTGTAGTGTCAATCTTTTCGTGTACTGAATAGCAGGTGGAAGTTAAATTTTCGGAGGGCTATACCAATCGTGCAACATGGCACGAGCTTAGAAATAGAATTTAATTTTGGAATACTTTATGATGGCAATGCGCATGAATAACATTTAATTAAGCAATAAGCAAAAACAATTTTAGTTATTACCTTTGTTGTTCAGTTAGTGAATCGTAATGACTTGGCAAGTGTAAAATAAATATCTAAAGGCTATGATAACATAACGAACGAACTGGTTTCGACGAAATTTATAAATCCGTTTAAAATATTTAAACAAACGCTGATACACACGGGTGACCGCAATTTTAATCAAGTTTTAACGTGAATGAAAATTTTCAAAGGGAATATGAATATGGAATGGAATGCGCCGACATAATAGACTTAACTGACCCAGCGCTCGTTTTAGGACTTAACAAGTCCGTAGTTCATCATAAAAATTTTCCACTAAAACCGAGCGTTGCTTTTAATTCATTTATATTGAGTGCGGAACAAACAAACCGCACGCGAGTACGAAATTTAATTCCCCGCAACCGAACACGGTGCGTTAATAAATGAAATAAGTAAAAAAGGCATCGCGCGGCCCTCGCATTCGAATTGCAGTCATAACATCGCAATAAAAGCGGCCCCGGCCTGGGCCAACCTGCACCAGATGTGCTGCATCCAATTTCACAGAAATAATACAAAACATACACATAAAAACTTCGCCTGGTACGATACCTGGGCGTAAATAGGGGTTTCGGAGACCGCTCCGCGAAATATAGCTACCGCAGTGCAATAAACACGTGTGTACGTACGTATAATATTTATAGACAGCCAGACAAAATTGGCTACATACAACTGTTACTTTGAATTTGATAAAATATTTCAAATGGACAATAGCATATAATATTTAGTATTTAAATATTCACATGAATGATGAACATGAACATGAAGAAGAACATATGTATGTATATCGATGACAACAACCAAATTTACGGGGAGACAAACTATTTTAAACTAAAATCTATTCAAATAATGCATAAAAATATAAACACGAAATAATAATTATTCGAAAAAGCGCAGACAAGAACCATTTCCGCTTTCGAATTCGCTATTTAATAAGTATCAGCCAAAAGTACTTGAGCCAATTAAGTAAAGTACTTAAACGATTGAGAATTGCTAGGCATTATTGGAGTTTCTCAATGGAATGACATATCTTCCCGAAGAAAAAGATGAAGCTGTATTCTTTGTATATAGTGTTTACAAACGTACTGGTATGTATATATAACTAGCTACTACACGTATATTCCAATTATCACAATCACACAAAATTTCCAATAGTGCAATCTGTTATGTAGTAGTCACTAATATTTAAAAAATATATGCAGGTAACATTACACCTTTGTTTCCCGAAGTCATAGGCGTGTGCAGTACAATCCTACGTTTCACTAGTTACATTATACGTTCCACCATCGAATGGGATGAGTCTATTGCTATGCACCGGGCACAACTCCAGACCCCGAACTTCTACACAGAATTTCAATTTGCAAAATCCTGATAATATTCGACCAGGGATCGAACCCATGATCTTTCGCTCAGTCGTCGCGCTTAGAACCACTGGATTACACTTTGACGAGACGGTCAAGAAAATATTTAAACTTGAATTTTTCTAATAATAACTAAGACGTCTACGGCGTCTTTTCTGAAGGATCGCATCAGAAATGTGGTGATCCGACAGAGAACCAAAGTTATCGTCATAGCCCAAAGGATTAGCCAGCTGAAGTGACAGTAGGCTGGTCACATCTGTCGCAGAACCGATAGCCGCTGGAGCAGACATGTTCTGGAGTGGAGACCACAACTTGGGAAATGTAGCGTAGGACGCCCTCCAGCCACATAGAGTATACGATATAGGCAAAGTGGCTGGCAGTGGTTGGATGCGAAGAGCTGAAGATCTAGCTCAGTGGCATGCCATTAGAGAGGCCTATGTCCAGCAGTGGACAGAAGAAGGCTAATGATGATAATGAACTACGACTCTCTTAATCCAAACAAATCCTCAATGTATAATTTTCATGCAACTCGTTATAACTGTTTCCGAGAAATTAATTACGATATGTAGTATATTTTCCCTTAATAGCATTAGATATCAACATTGGAAGCGTCGTTACAATTCGAACAGTAAAATAATACATCTTTACCAACCACATACTTTAAGGCTTTTTAAGTTTTGATATAGATTATTAACAGCGGTTAAATTAAAATTCTAATATATTTATCTTACAGAAATGACACTGTAAAGGTCTAGAACGTCGAGTAGACTCGGGTCTAATATCCATAATGAGCACAGTGGGATCTTAAGGAAAAGCTTTCAACGCTAAAAGCTAAGCTGCACCTATTATGTACAAATAAAGCTCAAGATTTCATCTAACAAATGTTAAAACATCTAATATGAACATTATCAGACTACTTCAGTCTACTTCCTTTATTGTCTAAGGCACTTTTGTCATTTGAAGCGTCCGCGATTCATTGAGTTACGTCTTTTTATTGTTCCTCCGAATACTTGTTATCGCGGTTCAAAATTTTTCTCTCAATTATAAAAGACCTTTAAAAAGGCAGACGAAATCAATTTCGAACGCTCCGTTGCGTCCGACAAAATTTTCTTTCCTTTCACAGCTGTCTTGTTGGGCGAAATAAGAATGGTGAAATTACAGAAGATATTTTTTTTTCACAAATAAAAACACTAAGAAAGCGTTGGATGGAGTCGAATGTAAACAGGAATATTTTTGTAAATTATATTACTGCAGACGTTTCATTTATGATAGAAATATTGATAAAAAGCCTACCACATTTTGTTTTTTAGACATCTGGAGAAATCTTAATGAACCGTAAAATTTTCTCTTAGTATATAGATATTTAAGTCCTCATCGAGCATATTATATTATATAGGTATGTATGGTAAGAATATATGTATAGAATGTTATTGAAACACATTTCTTGATCCGTAGGCAAACAATTTTAGCAAACTCTGATGGATCAATTTCTATTTGCGCGCAAATTCCTTCTCGTCAGCAAATTGGACGCTATTACAAAGCAATAAGGAACTTGACTACGAGACTTTGGGAAGTTATCTTCATATTATAATTTTGCCTTCACGTAGCCGTATCTTTCATTTCTCGCGTCTAATGTCAATAATTTTAAGTGCTCTCTTGATATATTGCCAGGCGGAGGAATTACTTTTGCGATTTCGGCGAGGCACTCGAGTTAAATCGTTGGGTCTCTTTAAATTATCAAACCTTAGTTTGCTTCGTATCTCTCGATTATTTACGCTTCATTAGCTAATACTTTTTTTCGCTGTACCTAATGGACGTTCCTTAAAACAATTTACTTTTGCACTGCTTCAAGATTAATGTTCTAACTTCGATTCTTTGCCAGTGCCAGCAGATTGTTTCGTTGGAAAAGGTAATCAACATTAAGATTATACAATTGATGTACAAAGTAAAGTTACATCAGTTTAAGAAAGACAACCTTAGTAATACAAAGTTCTTAAGTCCAAGAACAAATAATAATCCATTTGTATAGTTATTGAGATCTTGTGGTTTATGTGATTAGTATTATTCGAATTTACAACATTCTTTAATAAAAATGTGTAGAGGTAAAATAATCTACAAGAAACATAAGTATCATTGTATTAGGAAAACCATTAATATTGAATCTCTCAATCAAAAATATATTCCTGCGAAGTTTATTAGAAACATCACATTTATTAGACACTGTTTTCTAATTGTCATTGATTTCACTCCAAACGTTATAGTGTTTCAACATAATTGATTAGACATATAGATATTTACTTCCCGTGATTTCAGTGTTCAGAGGGCGCGGAAATAATAAAATTAGTGACTGTAAACGTTTCTATTACGGTACAACAATGTCATAAAACAAGAAGCGACGAAGCTCATCGAATAGATTACTAGTGACCCAGACACTCGAAAATGTAGTCATCTTGTTTTTACAACGAAAACATCATTACGACTATTGCGACTTATAAATACCGAAAGACAGGGACGCATTCGAACCGCCTCAAACTCAAGCGTCAAACTAAATACGTCCCCAATAATAATTGGCCATGATATTTTTGTTTATATGGATACCGATTTTCAACCTTATTATGTTCTTTATACGGAAGAACTCGTTCCACATTTCGGTACACTTATCTCTGCCTGGATAGAGGACATTTATCGAGCGGCGACTGCGTCTACCGATAACGCAGGATTAAACATCGTCTATGTAATCAAGAACAAAATTGGGGTCTGAGCAGTAAATTGCCGCTCTGATATCGTTCACAATGTATCGAATGATCCTGTCGCCAATCAGTCGCACCTTAATGTGTTTTATCGTCTACATGAACCTCGAGATAAACTTAATAAAGCACATTACTAGAAACCAGAAATAGGGCATTAGTTAAAGCGTTTATGTGTAATATGAGGTTTGAAGGTTTATTTAGCGGTTAGGCAGACATTCGAAAGCAATTTTTCGAAAGTGTAATCTAAAATCTTTTGATGTCATAATTGTACCATTAACGCCCAACGAAACAAACCAAAGCACACGCGATGTTAAAACAATCAAAGCCAAAAATAGAATGGACACGGATTTAAAAATAGTAGAGACCGGACCGTCGAACCCGTTATTAACACAATCTTTCATAAACAGACCTAAAAAACAGAGGCAGAATTGTTATTTGGTTTGTGTACTTATGTTACTGCCACCAATGAATTAAAGAAGCAAATATAAAATATAAGGCAAAATATCTATCTTCAAATTCCTACTTCTATTAAAGTTAAAGCCCGTTTCAAGGATTAAAGGTAATCCTAAAACGTATAGAACACAGTACCGTAATATTTATCTTTCTGTTGATCCAAAAGTAGCTTCAAATATAAATAATAATTATTGTTGTTAATATACATGACACTGAAATATTTTCATAGAGGAATAAATGTACATAAAAGTAAATGTGTTAGCTGGTAGTTGTAGGCCAAAAAAAGTTGAGTTATTCAATGAAAATCCGTCGGAATTAAAGCGACGTTGTATTAAAAATATCCGATCAAGTTCGTCGCCGGATTACTGGGACGTCGATCCCGGTTTAATCTACGTTTATCGTCGCACAACAGGCGGGCACGGTCAATAGTAACACCGACGGACGGCTTAATCCTCGTGCTCTGTGCGTTATATCGGAAAATTCTGGATTTCCACTTTTTCGGCTGCTACCCGATCATGTTTGTTGATAACCCTTTTAGGACAAAAGATGTGGATTCGTGAAATATCATGGATTTAATCTGGCCGGAAAAACGCATGTAATACACGAGTTTGTACGAGCGTATTTGTTTTTACAAGTGTACTCGTATGTTTTTACGGTACGCATTTTATTCTAATTGTTACAGATTTAGCTATGATACAAAATTCTACACTGAAGATAAACGTTAAGTAAAAATAATTATAGGTTATTTAGTCGTCGTATTTATATGTATATTTCGGACTGTCGATAACTAAAATCTTTGTGTTGTATCGCTCTTTAAATAATACGAATTCATCCTGCTAAATAGGTTTTGCTATTTTTATCGGAATGAGAGCATGTTATATATAATACGTTGCATCAATATTACAAGCTTGCATTAAAGACATAACTAAATCAATTTCAGACGAATCGAGTGGAGGAAGGAAAGTGATAGACAAGTGGTATCAGATAAACCCCAGGTCCATGCTAGGTTATCAGTCTTTATAATAGCATTTAGCGCAACTGGGTCGACCAGCAACAAGCCAATATACTTATTATAACATACATGATAGATATTTAGAATGCTCCTGCTAGTGCGCCTGAAACTGTTAATCTTAACAACAATTTAAGTAATAAATTGTAAAGCATTGGTACCGTCTTGTTTAACATTTAAACGTTTAAAAGAGTGCATTTTAAAGCATGTAATATATCAGTCAATTAAGTTTTATCGAATATTTTAGAAAACTTTAAATTTTTAACGATTGTTAAACAATACAATAGAATTTAAAATATTTATAACTTTACAACTTTGCTCATTCGATACTAGACTACGATAAATTACGAATTTATTATGCCTACGAAATATCAGACAAGCTCTCCCGCCCACGAATTATTACCTAACTTTATTCATCAAAGAAAATTTACATTAAAATTTGTGTGTACAGCACTCGGTAACTGTACAATTTTCTGAATTGAAACAGAATAGTTTATCAAAAGCGAACTTTTGTTTTGTATTAACTACATTTTCTGCGAATTAAGTGATACCATAACAGCTGTAGTTAAATACTAAAGAAAAGTTCGAGCTAGCTGTCGTTATTTCCTTTCAAATAACGTATTCTCCTTAAACAGTTACTGTATAATTGTTGTTACAGGTATGTTTGAGTTAGTAATAAATTTGACCATTATTTATGGTACCTACTGACATTTTTTAAACATTTTGATAGTAAATATATATTGCAAGGCTGCTCTATAACTAATATACATATAACAAAATTTTATCATATGCATTGACTGTGTGTCTTAATTTTAATAATATATTTGAACTCAAACTCGACCGTTTTCACATATACCTACGGCTTTCAAACAGTGTACACTGTTTGCTGAATTTACAACTAAAAGTACATGGAAGGAAATCATAAAGTAAAAAAATTTTCACAGTCAAATTTGAACGATGTATAAATGCAAACAGTCATTACATAGACGTAAATAATGAGTTCAGCGAACTTCGTTTCGACGGCTACGCAATTGTTGTAAACAACGCCACACATACTAGGCGCTGGTTGAAATTAATATTTCACGTTACCGAAAAATGTTACTACGAAAATTATTCCTTCAACCGGCTCACAATTTTCTGCGCCCAAACGTGTTGCTTCTCTCAAAGACGTTTTACGATGCCTCCACACCAGAAACTGTTCGAATCGAGCGGGGTCTTTGCACTGACATTAATATTTCTTATTTCATTTAAACAGTTAAACGTACGATTAATAAGAGAAATGCATTCATTAATTTCAACGCAAAAACTATCAGAAGTTTAATGACCTCCGAAAGGCAATAGGATTTAGCTTCAAGCCTACTTTGCAGTTCATTGAAATCTCAGTTCATTGACACAGGCTTTCAGCCTGACTGAATCGTTAAAAAATATATTAAGAAAATCGCTTTAAAGCAACACAGCGTTAGAGTCGTACCGAAATACAAATTATAATAATTAAAGAACTACAAGATTCAATGACATCGAAAAATATTGATTTAAAAGTATTAAACTTGAATATCGCATAAGGTTCGTCTCGAGTTGAGACACGTCCAGGTTGTTTACCTGGCCGCTGAGACATGGCGATACTTTAAAATCCTAAACACTTCACCAAATCACTCATATTTAAAGAACTAGAATTTCAATCGGGTGAGATTCATAATTATGTTAATCAACGGACGAATATTGTTTTAAATGTGAAATTAAAAGTCACTGAACGTCCTCCTTCAGTTTATTAACCTTTAACCTCTTATTGACAAGACTGGCATTATAAAAAGTGTACATGTTCATACGACGGCCTACAGACCATACGAATTGATTTACACAAATATAGCGTGTATCATACATATATAAACTTTGAGAATAGCATGGAGGATTAATTCTAAAAATGAAAATCTGTATCGAATATTTGATCGAATGACGCCAACGTGACGAAACCGCTCAGTCGTATCGCACGCAAAAATTGTCCCATATATTATTCGCGAGAGCTTGATAATGAGGCTATTGAACCCGATGTTTTCGGTACAAAGTATACATATATCGTGAATAAATCGACGCGGTTAGACGCGTAAGATTTTACAGGTGACATAAATATATGCGTTCATATGTTTTGTGTCACGCAAGAAATGAGTGCTTAGGAAATGTCATTTTCAGTGAACTCTCGTATTATTTGGAGTGTAAACGATGTACGTTATTGATGGTCCGATGAATAATAAAGAACTCGTGTTAGTCACGTCCTGTGATAGAATATTTGGAAGGAAACCATTTATCATAAAAATCAATGCCTCATTAAACACCGTTAATACAACAAACATACATATATGAACAGAATTCGTTGAGATTTATAAAGTATTTCGTGCTTACTATCATTCGATTTTATCAGTACACTCGAATGATATTTCATATTTCAAAATCTTCTAACAAACGTATCAGATAATGGTCTTGAGAATTAAGTAGCTAATAAGTTATTTAGCGATGTTTTTGGGTTGTATTAAGATTTTCGTTCGGACAATGCCCACGTTCTTTAACCGTTACCTCCTGAGTCACGGACTCGATGACTTGTGATGGACGCTTACCTGAAAAAAAAGGACCATCATTAGCATTAAAATTTAATTTAGAAAAATGTATTACATTACATATCTTTCATATAATTAAGGTATTACACAAAATTTGTTGCTGTCTTCCGATGTGTTTTGTACGATGTATTATTGGATTAGTTTTGTTCATTTAGAAAAAAATGTTCAAGGCCTTATTAAGCAACTACACAATTGTACATTTTAAAATTTAGTGCCATATTATATCAGAATACAAATCTTGCGATTTATTAACAGCGCTGAAGGTAGCAACAGTAATGTTTAATAATTTTTTTTTATTTTTTTTTAATGATAGGTGTAGTAAATAAACACAGACTAAATTAGACTTGCGCGAATACGATCCTGCAGCAAATTCAGTTATATGAAGTTATAGTTTATCTGTGTAGGGATTCTGTCTGCCACCGTGGTTGAATGACCGGCCGATTTTTTATTAAGTATCCACCCAGATTTCAAAACCAAAAATGATAACAGAATGTATTCGATGTATTATTCATAGTTGATCGTCCGTATGTGTGGTTAGTGCATTATCATTCACGTGGACACCATTCATGTATTCCGATATTTCCGATCCAGATATTTAAATTTCTATTATCTACGTCTCTGGTGCATAAAGAATGTGTATTATTGAAGTGTATGGTAAAATGTCGGAATCCTATGGTTGGTCGCTATGTGGATGTGCTACTGCAATTACTTGTATCTTATTGCTTATTGTTTTGGTTGTGAACTATTCCCAATTGTCTACTATTAGATATCTATAATCAGTGTTGTAATTACACAGACATATTTAAAATGGATGCTCTTGCCCCTTAAACAACATATATTTAAGTGTTTTATTCACAAAATAGAAAGTTATTACTTCGCGTGTTACAAAAAAATCTATGTCCATTAGCTTTTAGACGTCAGCTTTTATAATGTGAAAAATTTTCTGCTTCTTGAAATAACTCTTTCTCAATGTTTCCGTCCCAATCTACCTCACCTACACTTGGAGCACGAGCGTAGCTTAATAATACGTATGGTTATAGCTTTGCATCCACTGCATGGTTGGTTGCGCCTCCCTCAGAGCGACCGTGGTTACCTCCATGACCACTTGCTTCCCTATTGCTTTAAATTACGAAGCTCCCAGGGAAGGGCTCATATAAAATTTCGCTTCGCTTACCTCACTTTATATGCAATATATATCGGAATATTCCGAGGTATAACCACTGGAATATTATAATATTTTTCGCTATAAATTCTTATGTGTGCGTGAAAAACGGTAACAAAAATGACTTTAGGTCTATGATAAGTCTTTTATGACTTTGGAGCTATTGTGTTTATGTAGCAAGAAAGTTTATTGACTCTAACCGCCTATTTGTGAAAAATATTAACTTTGGAGGATTCCTACAAGCTAATGTACTAATGTATTACCATAAACATTTAAGGTATTTTCATTGTTTTGAACAACATTGAGTATATTTCTTTAAACTTTTAACACAATAAACCGCTAATTAAATATAAAGAGCGCTATGAACTGTTGTCAGCGGAACAATTTAAATTGTATATACATATGTATGTATAAAAAGAAAACGATCTTTACAAGGTTTCTCGTATTTCATCAAGCGGAAAATAGGCACTTAATTTATGACATTCCGTATTCGTAGATTTGTAACATGTAACATTTTATTTAACACAAACTCAACCTTCCCTTTGTAACACACTGTATAATTAATATTCCGTTTGAAACAATCATTTTGTTCAATGAGCGTTGTTTTGTACGGGAGCGCCGCAAACAAAGAAACGTCACATTTAATGTTGACTTCGAACGTTACAGCAATAAAGGTGGGATATACTCGTAAGGGCGCCTTCACAGGCGAAAGACAATAGCGGGATTTGTTCAAATGTGCCGATAAATTCCTTCAACCATGTAAATACGTAAGCATTTCTTGGCTATATTATAGCTATCAATTTTTTTGTAAAATAATAAGTTATATACAGGCTCCGCGCTATAAATATGGAACGTGAACTGGAATGTCGTAAAATTTAATAAAGGATCGAAGGGGCTGCACATGAAAAAGTAAGGTAGTGCTTTTTTCGCGGCTGAATCGCAGCAAAAAATCAATGTGTACACGGTCTAAACAAACACGAGGAGGGTTATGAAGTATTTTGTAGTATGGCTTGGTTCCGTCGGATTTGATTTGATTTCGCTTCGTTTTCCGTTCGTTCCGATTTCGTATTATATTGGTACTGTGGAGCTACAGAGCATTGCCTATATTTCTTCTTTGATATTTTGTGTTTAAACTAACACTTCTTGAAGGCGTATTAGTAATTTGTTTTAGTGATGACAAAAGTTCTTTTAGAGGCAATAATTACATCATTTTATGTTTACTGTAAACAGTCATTAATGTAACAATGCAACCATGCTTCGAATAATGTACTTACGTAATTAAAAAGAGTTGAAACGTATACATTTTCAGTGGTAGCGCAGTTAGGTCCACCTGTCACCATCAGTATATTTCACTAACATAAGTAGTTTTGCATTGATGTATTTTGTTTTGAAAGGTCTACCTAGACTACGTAGTCAGTCTACTATTTAACTAATAAACCATAATTCACAGAGTTAGCAATACATTTCTTATTGATTGGCCACTTTTATATAAAAAATTTCGAATTGTTACTTATGTACCAAAAATCTGTTATCCTAATGATGGCGTTTACGTGTACGTAGATAACATCAGAAGCGGGCGAGGTATTGCAAGTTATATTTGTATCAAATCGACATCGTATATTACAGAAAATATAGCTTTAATAATTACACCTAGCCGTACGTTTTCTACGCTTATAGGAAAAGGGCTTTTTGTAAGAACTTCCTGTTTGAGCTCTCTACCCACTGTGAGATGATAAAATCCGTATGATTCTTACATTTATACGAAATACAAGCGTTTTCGAATGTTATGAAATGAATAAAATGTATAAAAATAGCACTAGTAACGAATGGCAGAAATTAAGATAAATAGTAAGTTTCCTTTGCTCGTAAAGCAAGAAGACAATATTAAAGAAGAAACGAACAAATAGTCAATGATTAGTTTCAAAGTATCCCATAATAATAGTCTTCATCCGTACCGCGCCCGTCCCTGCAAGAATAAATCTTCCAAAGGACCTCAATATTACCTACCTTCTTTACTCATACAAAAGGCAAAAGAAAATGTTACTGCAAAAGGAAACGTTAAAGAAATTTACGATAATACACGTTAAAATATACATAATAACAAAAAAGGGAAGCATTTGGAAGTTTCCACAGAGTGAGCACGGAATATGATAAAGTAACGTGAATTTTTGGGGAAACTCCAACCTTTATTAGGTACTTTCAACTGAAATCTAATCTGCATTGTTGACGTAAAAGTTAACAAGTATAATATTGGATATTTTTGTTAAAATGTACTAATAGACCGTTATGAAACAGACGAAGAAAAAATGCTTCAAACGGTACGACGAATTCAAACAAAATACATAAATTTATACTGATGATTCAAAGATATAGGCACCAACAACAAATCCTAACAAATCTTTAACTGTTTGCGTAACAAAATTACTTTTCGATAACCGAAATACACAATCAAACCATACCTTTCTTACATAACTTATATGAATTAAAACGGTAGGTGAAGTAGTGAAAAGATGTGAAATGAAAGATTTCTGAATCCTGCAGGAGCGAGACTAAAACCGATCATGACGGATTTAAAATCAAAATCCGCTGAGTATTAAAACCGAAAGACGGAGCGCCTTGGTGCAAAAAAGGAACGAATAAAAAATTACAAAGTCGTTTAGAACGAATCGACTCCTTCATTATCACTAGATTTATTGCTTCGAAAATATCTAACTTTCAATAATGTTAGTTGGAGTTATATAACATTTTGTGGTTTGTTGAGTATGCTACTAAAAGTTTAAACTTGAAAATGTAAATCGATACTGTTACAATATTTAAATAGTTTCTCTATGTTCATTTCCGTAAAGATAACAAAAGGATGGTTGGAGATATTAACGGAATATTTATAATAATGAAGATAAACCAGGAAAACACCATAAAGTTGTCCAATGGTAGAAGAGGTCAACTCTATTAAATATTGTAATCAAACTCGATATTTATGGTTGAAATTTGATCGTTGCCATATACAGTGTGATGTCAACTTGCTTTATAAGGCATGTTGTTTCACGTGGGTGTTAGTTTTACACCAAACGGTACGGCGAATGTCAAATATAAATGAGCTGTGCAATATAATCTTGACCTTAATAAGCTCTTTTATTTAACTGACTTTGTACCTCGGGTTTGCTTAAGTTCAAATAAGTAATAAACTAAGTTCATTTTATTTATCGTACAGTAGTCTCGCAATGTGTGATTTAGAAATAGAAAAATTTTAAATTCTAAAATAGGTGATTGCTGTTTCCTTTAAACGGGATTTATGACAAAAAATCTCCATAAATGTCGTTGTAAGTGTATATTTTTTTTAAATAAAACAGCTAATTACTCTCTATTAAATATAAAAATTGCACGCCACTTAAGAAGAAAACGTACAACAACACGTGCATCTGCTTCTTACACATGCTAATATAACCTTTATTCTGTCGCAGCATGTGCTAGAATCGCATGCACTGTTGTGGAAGTATATCCCGCCTACAACAGAGCCTTCGAATAACTATCTGTCATTATTGAACGTTTTTACACAATTAGGAGATCATTAATACTTTGCAAGGGATTAAGGTACACCGCCATCTGTTGCGATAAAAAGGAAACCTTCATGTTATTTTGTAACTGGTTTTTAATAGCTCTCATGCTGTTCGTTTGAACTCAAATCTTTTAGGACTTGTTTGCTTTCCATTCATAATTAAGAAAAATCTTTTAAAAACATAAAGTCAGTTATCAGCGTAACTAGATAATTTTTAACCTAGTTTTGCGATTTGAATCTTTTAGAATATAGATATTATGTAAATTATTTTATAATGATAGTATTGGAATATTAAGTTTACATTCTAGTATAAATAAGAATTCATAGGTAACACATAACTATTGTACGCAAAATTTGCAACAGAAAAAATGTCGACCGTCCTTTTAGAGAGTTTACTATGTGGTCGTATTTGTGGATACATCAAAGTCAGATGTACCATGCCGGTAAGATAAAGCATATTTTTCCCTTTCAGTGTAACATTCATTTTTAAATTCTCTCCAGAATGCAGCCTTATTTCACAATTTGCTGCGTCGAGTTCGCTTGAAATCGAAACGTAAGAAATAAAAGAAGCAAGCGTAGACGGAATATAGAAACGTAAAATGTGAGATGATCTCGACGTGTTGTTTGTGTTTTGATACGAAATATATATTTATATTCGTGCGCTTTATAGAAATAAACTTATTATATTTCCTTTTAGTAACAGAGTAATAGACTGGCCTTTTGGTCCAGTGGTTTGTGACCCTAACTGTCAGCTAGGGAATGTAGGTTCGATTCCTAAAAACGTAACACCACGCCTGTTATACCCGAAGGGGTAAGCAGAGGAGTGTACTACACTCCTCTGCTTCACCAGTTACGTTTAAGTTCCGTGGAATAGGTGGTGGGCCTATTGTCATACATTGAGCTCAGATACAAACTCCGAGTCATTAAAAAAATTCTATTTTAGAAAAATCCAATAGTATCCGACCCTGGATTTGAAGTCAGGACCTCCCGGTCGGCAGTCGTACTTGTAACCACTCGATCAAAGAGGCAGTAAGGCAGGTCCGATTCTTGCAAGGACAAACACCTTTGTGCTACGTACGAGTGTGTTTTATGTTTTATCTACTTGTGTATAAAAATGTCTGCATTAGTATGTCTTAGTATGTAATGTCTTAGCGTGTATGTATGTGTATTGTGCATGAATAATCGTAACCCCTGCCTAGTTTTCGATCATATTATACACCCAAATCGGAGCTTAGGATAGGAATAATGACGCCTTCATTTTGTTTATGGGATTGGCTTACTTGTCCAAAGACTACATTTACCTACCACTTTCTCGTGCGACTTATAATAGATATCAACACAATCAAACCCTACATAAAGAGCTCTACAATCAGAAACTATTCCTCTCTTAGTAAAATACAAAATGTATTACGTATACCTTCAAAATTATAAGTTATTAAGACGCAAATCCCAAAAATCACACACTGGCATAATGATATAATGTAAATAATCGGTTTCTACACTTGTTAGTTATTATTTCACGAAACGCGATATTATTCCAGCGGTCTTCATTATACAAATCACGCACCTCAATTTGGCTGAGGTTTTAGTGATAAGCGGAGCGGAAAGAAATTGGAAACGGACAATTTCTTTTTTTTATCAGAGCGTCATTAAATTTGTAAACAGCCGTATAATATTAGGTTATTAAAATCTGTTATTTTGTAAGATAGTTACGCATTAAACAGTTTAAGGCAAGGTGGCTGTACCGAGAAACTGCACAATAGGTGTTTTTATCTCAAAGCTGCTGTTTTGATATATTTATAAAATTTACTAAGTTGTACCTACATAATATTAAAAGCTAATGATTATTTCTTTAAAACGATAATAAAATATTAAAGTTACGAATACAGTTTGTTACTTATTCCAAACAAGTCGGTCTATACCTAAACCATTTAACCTTCACGTTCTGAAGTTTTTAAACTGAATTCGTAACTATATGTATAACCATCCATTGAACAGATAAAAATCTTAAATGGAATTACTTCGCGTGTTACTTCCATGTTCTAAATTTGGGGGAGAATTAAAACCACCTATTCCAAAACTCGTCGTTTTAGAGTATCACACATTGGAACGGGGGATTTTCAATTCAGCCGGGTAACGATATGTTAAAACAATAGCTGCGTGAACAATAATTACACCGTCAACGATTTAGTCGTCAAGATTGTTAAAATGAGATGTTGTAATGTTCAACACGGATTTTTTGAGGTGTACCATTACATGCTCTCGAAAATTTCGTTTTTTATTCTGTTATAACGGCCAATTTGTGTTATCATACGTTTGTATCATTTATACTGTTGTTCAACTCATTTCGTTAAATATATGATAGGCTACCGTGAAAAATTAGACAGAATGCTTTAAACTTTATAGGGAGTCATATATGTAGATAAAAGTATGATAACAAACAGCTGTGAATGAAAATATAAGTAATTAAACAGACATTCAACAAATTTGTAGTGATAAAATAAGATAAATAACTATGACGAAGAATCTCGGCAACTATAAGCTAAACATCAATCAAGTAAGTTCTTATTAAAGCTTAAGTGGAGATATCTTTCATGAACCAACAGGCATCATTTATGACAAGGTTAATAGCTTTGCCAATTAATTCCACCCTAATCCACCTCTCAAATATGACTTTGATGAAATGGAGGACTTTGGTGAAATTAGTAAAATGGATAGGCATATAAATTTCAATAAGCTCTCCTCGGGGTTAAACAGTAAAACGAATTGACCTTAAGCCGAGTGTAGATTGCGAAAGGTCGCAGGATCAAAATTTTATCGATAAATGTTCTGTCTACGGCATTCTCAATTCATAATGATGTTTCAAAGAAAGAAAAAAGCTCTCAAAAAAAGAAAAGCTGTCATTGGCTGAAACAAATATTTAGTTTCATAAATCTGATAAAAAAAAATTAGAAAAAACGGTAAAGTTAAAACTTTCATGTCACGTTTATACATAGGACTTCACATTAATCTCTGAATGCATGGTGCCAAGATAGTTCTCTAAAAATCCAATTTAAGCAGTTACAACTCACGTACGTACAATTTGTGTGGCAAACGCTCTTGACTTTTATTGGTCGTTATGCTGATAATATTGGGAGCCGTGAGAAGCGAGGTTGTTTGCCTTTGATTCCGTTTCCATGGCAACCTTCTATTGTACTAAATTCACAATCTATTCGAAGCGTACTTCCACCTGGCCACCTGTTTCTTTTATGTTCAGTCATCTTTTGAATTTTATTGGATTTGCTACATTGTGATCTGAATCGTCGAGTTCCTAAACAACTTGATTCGGTATCAGTTTTATTGCTCGAGACGCGTTCAGCGTTATTTTACTTCAACGATTTCCATTTGAAATTCTTCCACCGATGTTACAATTTGTTAGGAGCGTACTTTAGAGATTTAGCAACACAATATATGATTTAGAAATAATTACATATCTCACTATCATGTTAAGAAATTAAAAGTTACAGCATATCCACCCTAACAGCTTAAATTGCCTTAAATTGCGAAGAGCCTGTAGTTAAATCATTTAATTTATTATCTGAAATTTACCAAAAAACAATACCACAGTTGTTTTATTGCAACGTTACATAATCTGCAATACGAAAGTTACTTTTGTAGTATAATTTTCATAACTCCTGCATTCGACGTATTACATTTAATACGATCCTTGTGTCTAATGGCTGACTTCCAAGTGACTGTCCTCGATATTCCTATCCAATATTATCAAAATGATCAGCTATAACTGTCGAATCACTAGCCAAGAGATGAAACTTATGATTGTTTTGCATCTCTTCCTGCTGTTAAACGGAAGGTCATGGTCATTTCTGTTACATTTTCGCGCGTACGTGTAATTCTCTATTTTGGTCTTAAACTTTATCTGGAATGATTACAAGTACGAACAGCTGTAGAAAGGAACAATGATATTTAAATTTCAAGGCTCTTGCCCGTTCAAATATCATCACCGACAACGTAGTTGCTGTCGTCTTGGATTATATTCTACGTCTAAGATTGTTATATTTCAATTTTCTTACATATTGTTTACCTTTTTTGGTCATTTAATATGAAACATAAATTCTGCATGATGTATTAAAGCAGTTCAAAATTTAATAAACATCACTCTCTTCCTCATTATAATGTTAATTGAATATAATATTAGTTTTATGAATTTATTCGCTATTAACTATTTAATTACTAGTTCATGTATAATTCATGTAACCATCAATTTATGCTTGAAAGCTAAAAAATTAATATTAACAATATAATTACACATTTATTTTAAATGGAATTGAAGCTATATATGGCTAACATTTTTTTTAACTTACCCACACAGCGTACAACTGTTTGAAATTATTATTTAATTACTGTACTGACAATATTATGGAATATTTTACGGTTCGCCGCTGTTAATTTACGCAACATAAATTTTCATTTTATCTATAATAAGGACTATTTATTCAAGATATGATAGAATTTCTTGTGATATCTTCTTGTTTAAAACATTAGACATTCCATCTAAGTAATTATAAGGAGCCGAGTATCTATGTCCAATGTAACATTTTTATTTAAATAGAACATTTTAAGCAATGAACGTAATTATTACATTCGCAAAGTATTCTCCACTTATTTATAAAATAAATATTTCGTTTTTGTAACCTTGCGATTCTCGTATATTATTGAAGGTTCTTTAAATATCATCTATTGAGTTTGCAAAATTTATCTCAAATGTAATGACATTTAAAATAGTTATTGAAATTAATTTTATATTCAATTACTGCAATTTACTATTATTGTTTTTGATTGTTGTATGTGTTAATATTCTATATGTTTTAATCCATAGCTTGTTCACTACTTACGTGTTTTGAAACGAAAGGCTCTCCAGACATTGAACTCCAACTCTCTAACGTCTACTGCAGATTATCCGTCATACTTTAGCACTCCTCTTGTATCGACCATCAACGAAATTTGAATAACGACAATATTTTCGGACACATCGCCGCGTACCTCATGATATTTGAGGTCAAAATTATCGAGAATACATTTTTTATCAGCGTTAACCTCGCGTAAATTACGAAACCGCCTTCGTATTCGTTTCGTTCGCATGTACGAATTACGTGATCATTATACGTTCTAACACCTCTTAATCAGGGCCGTACGTACGAATCGCCAAAGAAACTTGACCTTGTTTTTTACGTCGAAACGCGAGTAATGGGTGCACATTTCGGATTGTTTCACCGATTTGCTCGTTATTTTTTTTCCCGCCGGTAATTTGTAGTTGCTGGACCTTTTTGGGTATAACATTTTTAACAGGCGGTCATTTTCTAACAGGATGATAAAAACCGCTAACAATTCCGGTGTTATTCCCACTTTCAGCAGGATTTTCTACTTTTGGCTGCTTTATATAAAGAGAACCTAGTTGCGTTTCCCTCTTGCGCACTTTGTATTATCATTACAGAACCAAGGATACCATATTCTAAATAGACTTTAGATAGAAAAAACCAGCGTTCAATGTACTCCCAATAAGAAATATGTATTTTATATTTCTCTCAGAGTTGTGTGCAAAATACTGACACATAAAGTGAAATAAATAAACGTAATTAATATACATGGAATGTCTGTAGTTTCTTCTATTAATGTATATAATTATATTTAATTACTCGATAAAAACATTGCATAATATTTCTAACATTGTTATGTTTTTATGACTATTGTTGTCATGAGACTTTTATCAGAGCACAATGGATACGCGATATTCCCTCTAGTGTACTCATTGGTTGCTGCAGCTAGGTAACACAATAACTCCATATTTCTTCACTACAAAACCATCGCAAATAACAGTGTATTATAAATGTTCGATATTTCTTAATGTTATGTACTATATATGTACATAAAATTTTTAATATTCATTAGTTCGTTCATAAAAATATAACCATCCATTTTGAAAGGTAGCCTTTTAATATTCTGTGTGTTTAATAGATTTGTGACCAGTGCACTCAAAAAGTACATTAATGTCATTACTTATTCATAACTGTGCCTAAGGCTATATAGAAAGTTTTATTTTACTGTTTTTAACTGAAACATTAATAAATTTTTCGATCATTTTTAACAAACACCCGAGGGTATTTACATCTTAATTACAATCTGGTTCTTGTGAAAAAAGAAAAAAAATGACCTTTTTCGTTTTTATAAATGTACCTAT
>DWME01002146.1:0-21862 GCA_018244795.1 Parelbella ahira ahira | reverse complement strand
AAACTTTAATTATGTTTAATCTAATGGGTTACTAAGTTCTACTAAGTGTCACAAGTGGTACAAAGACCTGTTGTATTGTATGTTATTATAATATTATCATGCCATGTCTGTTACGAGGTAGGCAGAGTACGTAGTGCCAAAATAATTATCTGAACTCGTACAGACTCGTTCATCACTCTTTTCCTACATGTTAGAACTTGACCTGTTTGGTCAAGTTAAGACGAGCCATATTCTCCCTCGATGTATAAACGATATATAAAATATTATATGTCTATAAATATTACATATATATTAAAACTATTGTGGATTTTTTGTATGTTAACATTACATAAGCAAACTTTATAAACAAAATAGCATAGTTTTATCCGCTTTGGTAACGATAAACCATAGCAGCAATAGCACTGACCGACTTTTAATGAATTAGAAAAGCACTGTCAAACCTATCATAATTTCGACAGCAATTACAAAAATTTATCGTTTACAATCGCCGCAGTCTAAAAAGCTCCATGTTTTATCATCGCATCCATTCGCACCTAATGGGGTTTACAAATAAAAAAAACATCAGACATTTATCTACACCGTCTAAAACACGCCGCGCTCCAACTGTAACAATAATCAGTCTTGTTACAAATATTTTTTGCACTTTTCAAGCTCATATTTTGACAGGCCGCTATCATGAGCCATAAGGCTTCCTACACATAACTCGAACACACTGATAAATCTATCAAATATTCAGAACATTGTCAGAGTATATTAATTATTGTTACCTTTATTTGATCTTGCTCCTATAAATGATTCTAAAACAATTTTACTGTAATCAGTAATGTAGAACTGCTTAGAATATAACCGAAAACGATTTTGTTAAGCTTCAACTATTGAATTTTTATACACATGATTTAATAACTTACGGATAATTTGACGCTTAAATTAACACATGATGCAAATGAAAGAAAAACTACAGAAGAGAAGAAATCCTCCTTCAAATTTCAAGAAAGAAGACAACCTTATAAACCATTCATCAACCTTAACAATAATCTTTTAATATTTACACGCTTGAGTATACATTTGACGCGATAATAGCACTAACAGAAGGTGTACAATTGTAGTGTGGACGCCGCCTTACCACGTGATATTTTGACAGGCCGCTATCATTGGGTGTAACGGTCAGCCGGCATAATGAACTAGCCGCCGATTCGCCACAATACCGTTAAACGATGGGTTTATAGACGGCTTAATTGTACGGAACTCTGATTTGTTTGGTCTGTACCTGTTGTATATTCGAGGATTTATGTTCAAAGATTCAACTCGAAATTTTAGTAACTGTAATAATTCAAAATAAAACACTTTTAATTAAATACTATAAAGAATGTGTATACTGTCGTTATCTACTTTTTTATCTAACAGCAATATTATAAATATGTATACATACATTTTTAAAATTCTTGTTAGGTATGGGCGGTTTGTAGAGCAGGGCAGATATATTAATAAATAGAAAAGTCCAACTTAGTGAACTTGAAAGAGAATCAAATTTAGAATTTTCCGTATGGCATATTAGAATAATAACCAAAACATACTCACATTATAATAAAAGAGCGATCAATCCTTTGCATATAAAGTATAGAAAGAGAATGTATACATTTTAAAACTACATATATTTTTAAGTGTCGCTGCTTTCATCTAAACTATAAAGTATGGCATTACAACTGGTAGATATTGACCGTCTTATGCGAGGTTCTTAAGCAATAAAGATGATGCGATAGAGTTGTTAAGATATAACTGATACGATATTTACTTTAAACATCGGTATACTCTATCATTATAATGGTAGTATATAAATGTCCTACATTTAATTAGTAATCTGAATACTGGCGGCATTAAATGTTATTGATTAATATTTGATTTATAAGGATAAAACACATTAATGTATGTTTATTATACTCAAGGACTGAGAAGGATTAGGAAGAGTTACATTTAACCATATCATTTTAAATAAAGTGTAAATGAATTTGGGTAATCTATTGAAAATTTTACATGATATCGAATCCTATACTTAGTATTTATTTATTAGGACGTAAATCATAATGTATCTAAAAGGTAATTATTAGTAAACGCTGTTAAAAGTATCTTTATCGAAGAACCGATAGATAAGATAGATAAAGATAGCGTGCTTAGAGCCTATCTGACGTACAAGTGAGCTTGGAAGTAAGCAATAAAGATCAAGCGATAGTGTAATCGAGATATACCTAATACGTCGCGTACTGTTCAAAGGGTCATTAATCTTCTAGAACGGTTGCCAATGTTTTAATACTGTACCAATTTGAATCACTTAGTTCATGTAGTCTATGTCAATGTGTTCTGAGTTATTCACGAAAGGCTAGATCCTGAAGTTGTCTGTACACAATCCTCTGTTGAAAGCGGCAATTCTGGTCCACAAGATGAGGTTAGAGTACAAGAATGAATTATTTTAATGTAGAGCCATCAAATGTTTTTCCGCGGTCTCAATTGATGGTATTTTAAAAACGATTCAGAGTAAGGTAACACGTTTACGATTTGTACTTAACTACTTGTGGCAAAATTTCATGAAGGTTCTTGTGTTCAAAAGGTAGGTCAAGCTTTTGGTTGCGGTTCTTATTGTCAGTTAACACGTTAAACTTTTTCAGTTTAGCCAAACAATTTTGAGAATTTATATGATACAACTGTCATCAGTTCCGAATGGTTGGGCTCTAAAGCATATTAGATACCAATGAGTAATTGAAAGCAGAGATTAGGTGTGATGGATGATACCTGTATTTACATTCACATGTCAATCACACACACAGACCCACATAAAATATTTACATAAACATGTACATATACACCTTACAAAATGTACGTTCAACAACTTCACAAAAATGCAAAACGTAACATCACGCCTGTAATCCCCGTAGGCAGAGGAGTGTTGTACACTCTCACGGTTCAGCAGTTACGTTTGAGTCCCATAGAATAGGTGGTGAGCCTATTTTCATACATCGGGCAAAGATCCAGTCTCCGAGTCATTACTAGAAATCCTAAATTAGAATAATCCAATAGTACCTGACCCGGGACTTGAACCCAGGAACTCCCGATCGGCTGTCGCACTTGCAACAACTCGACCAACGAGGCAGTCACAAAAAAACAAAGCTATTAAATATGTCTAGCTACGGGAAATTCTCGTATCGAAAGTTTTCAATGTAATTTTTCTTTCTCCGAATGTAACATTAACCATAGCCGAAACCTGACGCTGCCTGACACACAGACAGATTACAACCTCTTTTCAGATAAAATATTACAACTAATAAAACGTACACAAAGCAATTTTTTAGTCATACTTACACTTGAACGAATTTATCATATCTTAGTAGGCCACGATGTAGAGATATCTTAATAATTCTTGTGGTGACTCGGGGCAATAAGTTGATGAGTACTAAGATAAAATATCGCAATTAATGTCAATTTATATTCCAATTAATTATTCTACGTACACATTTTGGTGTCAGATGAGACATTTATGTATAGATACTTATATGTATATTTATACCGTAGATATTTATTATCATGTAAAAGATTACTAACATATTTCAGAAACCTTCTCTTTTCATTTTATTCGTCAGAAGAAAACATATAAAACCCATCTTTGATTACAATTCAATTTATTTTGAGATATATTTATCTTACTTATCAAAACTTTAGACTATTTCCAGAGTATAGTAATAGTTGTAACCTTTATTTAATCATGTTCGTATAACTAACATAAAGAAAACATTATCTATCCTGGGCATTCCAGTTCCTGTTCTGGAGTCTTTGCAGTTAATCAAGTAGAGATAGTCAACATTATACAATTAACAACAATGATAATAATTATTTATAAAAAATGCGCGATTTTAACAGTGAATTCAGTTTCATACCTATGAGGATTCCTATCATAGTATTGTTAATTTAATATTAGCTAAAATACGCTAAGTATTAAAATTGTTTTCTTGTGATAAAAGTCACATATGAAATTGTCAGAAAACCTATAAAAAAGTATTTTAATTAAATACCCGATGAAAGTAAACAGACGAACTAAACAAGATAAAGTGTATGATAAAAAGAAGAATTGTTTTGTTTGTTAAATGGGTTGTTGAAAATGCTTGTTATATCTAGCCTAAGCGGGGTATAACATGAAAAAACGCAATAAATATTCGAAGATATATGTACTTTACATTAGCATCACTTAACACACTTTTTAATATGTGTATACTAAAAAGTGTTCCGCACTTAGTCAATGTCTGACGAGCAAATTAAGAAGTAAGTAAAAAATTGTTCACATACACTCACACATGTGCACACTAAGTGTATAATAACAAACGTGTAATTACTAAAAGTCGTAACAAGACCACGCACACAAACGCGTCACTCAGTGGGTCAGTAACGCGTTGATGTCTTTTCTACTGGATAAGTGCTTTCAATGTAGTTACAGTACGTAACGGCGTTCAAAATCAATTAAGACGTTGATTGGTAATGAAGTTATAAAGCATAGTAATTGAGACCTGTAATTTTTTGTTAAACGTAGATTGTAATTCAGTTGTAAGGTATATGAGATTGTCGTAGAGTATGTTTCTCTGACAATATTATTTTTAACAGCTAAGCAAGTTACAGGGATAGCTGGAATTATAGAAGTTGTAGATACACGAAAATATAGATTTTTTAAACTGCGGCTGTGCTATAGCAGGGATGCAGAGGTGATATCATATGGAATGATAGAACTGCTTCTTGTTTAACCCAAAAAAATCATAACTTGAGTTTAACATGTCAAGTACGATGACAAAATAAGTATTTGTATTTAATAAAAGCTTAAGAATAAATATATGAGATAAAGTAATTCTAATACAGATAAGGTTTTCCTAGTTATGCATGCTCCAACATTAGCAAGCATTTTCGCTTCTTATCAAGTGGGAGTACTAAGTGTACGCCTAACAAATAATATAATATATTATGTAAACATAGGAACTGTATGCTTCATTATTACCTAACTTACTCAATACCCATATTCGTAAATCACATATAAAAAAAAACTACTTTCGTTTCAAACTAAAAACGTACAAAAATATTTGCCCAGAAGACGTTTAAAAAATGAGCAATAGGAAACCGTATTAGCATCTTCGTGCGAAATGTAAAAGTTGTCAATTGGGTGATAAGTGAATTTGACATTGTACGAAAATGAACTCTCTTACATTGTAACAAGGTTCGCATTGTTCCTATTTTGAATTGGTGACCTTTCTATTTGGCAAGTAAAAGTAATGTTACATTTCAAATATTCATGTCGATTTTCTTGTTATGCGAAGACATATATTACGGATAACTCAGAAACAAAATGCGCGGTCAAGATTCCTTTTTAATTTACATGATTACTAAAATCCTAATAGAAATTTTATTAAATATTAAATTTATTACAATTTTATTTAAACATTAGAAAGAAATATGTACTCGACGATTATAATCAAATTTATTAAGGTTTTCTCCAATTACAAACCATTAACAAGACATTTCATTATTATAATTTCCAATATTGTACTTGCTATATGTTTTATTCCGGAATATAAAGTAGGTGCTAATCATATAAATAGTTAAAGCATATATATATAAATAGACAAAATTTATAACAGTTCCATGATATCTGGATATAAGTGTGAAAAAAATACATAAAGGTTTAATTAAAAGTTAACATTTTAATAAGAATTATTTATGAACAGACGAAGCTAATTGACGTGTTTATAATAGAACACTCTATGTTTCATTCCGAAGAAAACCAGTACAAAAGTGAATATTTATGGCTATACTCATTTTTTCAACGACTCTATCGCCTGACCTTAGCCCGCTAACACCTGCGGCTGCCTTTATATCCAAACGTGGACTAATTAAGGCTTTTGTTTCGGGTGTTTGACCTGACGCTACACGTCAACAAACTGGTGGTTACAAACAACGTAACATCACACTTGTAATCCCCGAAGGGGTTGTCAGAGGAGTGTAGGACACTCCCACGTTTTACTTGTTACGTTTACACTCAAAAACATTGTGAATTGTAGAGCAAAAAACGTTTAAAGTGTATGTACATTACAGTTTATTAATATTATCGGTCCTATTCAATGAATTAAGAAAGAACCCTTCTGAATTATTTACCACTAGATATTATTGGAAATACGAATAATTGTCAAATTTTTGTATAGAAAGCTTCCAAACAGAAGTAACGAAAAAAACAAGAAACAACAACTACCTTACAACAACAGAAACTGATAATTCAGCATGTCCTTGAAAGTACGGAAATACTAGCGAAAACTTATCACTAGCGGTCACTCAACTATGAGCAGGTTGCGTTCGACATTGCTTAACCCTACCAATCTCTTGTGACATGTTCCAATGTCAGGGCCACGACGTCACATATTGTTTTGGATAATTAACGATGTTCTCCTGTACATTTTGTTGATCAACCTATATGTACACGTTGCTCAACAATATATTTATATATGTGTGTGTGTGTGTGTATATATATATATAAATTTAAGCATTTTATTTCAGCAAACACTCCCGTGTAAGCAACTTTGCCTGTGAACGCACCTGCGTTAAATTTAATGCCCAAACGTAGGCGCAATGAATAAGGCGATTGTTTCGGGTACTTGACCGCACTATATACAGCGTGTTGTTAATTTGTGTTATGCTAGAAATCGTAGCTAGAGCTTGCAAACTTAAAACATATCATAACTGTATTAAATCGGCTTCAGTCAGACGTCGGTTATGTGGATAATTTAATTATTTACATTTGGAAGCTACGTGTCTTAAAAAATTCAAACTTACCTACCATAAAGGTAGAATTGAGTGTACTGGAAAATTCTTTCGGTAAATCTTAATACTTTTTATATTTAAACCGAACAAATTGAAGTTTATGTATTGAATATATGTTAAAAATAAGACAATGTGTTATAATACATTGTCTTATTTTTACCCTCATATGTCATAAAATTATACCAAAATATTCTCTTAAAAATATTCCATGACCTACTATATATATTTTTTCCTATTATAATTCAAGCCTTATTAATTTTCCCATACATTTTAACGAACATTTGTATACAGCGCCAATCAACCTGTATGTCTGTGGGAGTGTCGTTACGTCACATTTGCATCGCGAAACGCGACATACGTAGTTTAAGGTCGATTATCACCATTAATACTATATTACACTCTAACGCCTTGTAATAGAGCCTATATTACATTGAGACTATATACTAAACGGTCACTGTTACAATCGTAGTAAATAATTGTTATCGATATGTTAAGTACACTGTTGCGGCGAAATTTGTCCGCTATTAAGATATTTGATAGAACTTTCTGCATATTTAAACCAACAAATTATACTAAGTTTAGGCATTCCCTGCTCATTATTAGTACACGAGTCCAGAATATAATGCATTTATTTTATGTTAGTTAATTCTAGTTACTTTTTAATTGTAGTTAATTAATTTAGTTTTAAAAATATCAGTGAAGTAATTTCGTGACCTGTAGAATAATGTAGGTACGGTTTAACTCCATGAGAAATAAGCGTGACACTAAGCATTCATATTATGTAAAATGTATATAAGTACATTGATTATATTATTCTGCATTGCAATAGGGTCATTACTTTATCGCTAAATACATATGATATCATTATAACAATATCATAAAGTCGTATCCACAAATAGATAGAGAAATGATATTACCTGTTTTATCATATATTTATTATAGATATAGCAGCGCTCTTAATTTTTATTGTCTCTACATTTTAGCTACGATATCAAACAAAGAGCATTTTTTGCTAATAAAAAAGTTTAGCGCACTCTCCACCACACCCATCCTATGTTAACAGTAATTGGTTATTAATTCAAAACCTTATTCCTCACCCTTGATAATAATAGTTGTGGAACATTTTTATTTAAACGTATTGAATTTCCAAGCACTTTATCAGTAGAGACAGGGTACACCCTCTGTCTATTATAGGTTATGTACTCCAGAACGGAAGCTATGCAATGATGTAATGAATCGGACTTTTTTATTATCCGTCTATTCTTCCACGTCTTTTATATTACTTGATAAAAAATAAATGAAAAGTAGGAAACAATAATATTTTTGTAATTTTAAACTCTTTTTAACTTAACTATTTTTATGAAACTTAAACTAGAATTTTTCGTATAAAATATTAACATGATGTAATGTGCTATGTTTATAGTAACACAAATACTTGATAAGAGTGCTTACTATGACCTCAACACTAATCATTCTGAGAAGAGACGCCTACCCAACAATGGAACGTAAAAAGACATAACGTAAAGTCCTCAGAAATACGAACCCTCATTTATAAAATATTTTTTCCCTGTTCATAATAAAGATTATTTTTTTTAAATGACGCATCCCATAAAACCGATTCACTATTTAAATTGGCTAATTATCCTTGTTTATGGCACGCGAGTTATACAATTCAATAATAAATTCAGTACACGACAAGCGGTACCGCGGCTACTAGACACAAGGTGCAGAAACGAATATATTTGACATCATGCGATTGCAATTTCTCCTTTACAGCAACGCAAATTGTATATGTTATTTACAAGTAAACATTATATACCTGTATTCTCACTATTATATAAGTTATTATTATCATATCATCAAATCAAGTCCCTTACAGAATAGGCAAAGGGCATCGAGGGTCAAATATGTCCATCTTTACAAACGTGCCGTTGGTCTGCCACAGACATTGCTCTTTTCCTAAATGCAAGCCGGATTCAGATACATCTAACTTCCCCATCAATCAAAACTCGACCTATTTGACCAAGATAGGCGAAGCTTGGTCTCCCTTGGCACCAGCGTCCGTCCACATTCGCATTGTATATTTATTTCGTCATTTTTTCAGCAGCTATTCTCTCTATATCACTGAATCACCATTCATTATTTTGACACCTATAATCACTTTATATTAATACGCATATATAAACTCATTAGTGAACTAAGCACAAGACTGGACAAGACATGACTACGTTTGTCCTGGACATTATGGTAACTTTAAGGAAACTTTTTATTAAGGATAAAAACACTCAACAAAATGCAGGCAGCAACCATTTTTACCTCCCGTTCCTGATCACGAGCCTTCCATTCGACAGCAATAGGCCTAGATCATACTTCACGACGTCGCTCCAGTATAGACTGATCAGCTAGCTATTCTTCCATACTGTGTCTATAAAATACTATACTACTATAATACTATGTCTATATAATACCGTGTCTATATAATACTGTGTCTATATAATACTACATCAATAAAAAATACCTTAATCAGACTTACTAAGGAACTTAAAAGCCTATGTATTTTTATTTTCCAACAACAAATAGAAAAATTTATGAGATGTCCCGGTGTAACTAATTTCTTGAATTTTTATTACATTCAAAAGACATGTACATTTATGCGAGGAATTTATTTTATTAATGTATGTAATATTTATCAATAATAAGTGATAGTAATACGGTGACATACAATTAAATTGGGGCTAAGTGGGTGCACGCGATATAAAATGGGACATTAAAAAATGTAGCTCATTATTGTGGTTTATTTGTAAATGACATTCAGTGGAGGTATCTTTCATCTAAAGCATCAAATAATCAAGTTAATTTTGTAATGTATTCGACGTATACTTTTAACTTTTTAGTAAAAAAACACAAGTATAACCTCTAAGAATTATAATATTTAAGGCTTATAATCTGCCCCTGTTCTATGAGTTAACGATACAATGTATTTCCAGTTTTTTAATATCAAACAAATAAATATATTTTGTTCGGTATAAAATAATTGAAAACTGCAATAAATATATTTTATTTATTGTCTTTACAAAATCTTTCAAGGCTGTAAAGATTATTAGAGCTTTTTAGAAATTACTCTATAGTTTTATTCTTAAATCAAATTTATTATGAACACGTAGTATATGTATAACTAAACTATTCACTTCCGACGTAAAAGTACTCATTGGGCGAGATAATGAAACGAAATCTACTCATTAAAGCACATTCCAGTCCATCTCACAATATTTCCACTCAATTATCTCATCCCTGTTGAATCATTCAAATAAGCACCCTGGCTTGTATGGGACCACACACGCAACGCGACACGCGTAATAATAAATTGTTCCCCATTCGGTCATTCCTCAAGGCCACTACGTCACAGGTACCCCCGGGCGCTGACCCGCGATCCCGTTAAGATTCCCGGGCTATCCCATCAAAAAAGAGGGTGCGATGACCGCGTAAGCGTTTTTGTTGAGAAGAACTCAAATCCGTATTGTTTGAATTGTACCACTTTTTGTTATTGTACACCCGGTTCGGTGGAGATTTAATGAGATAACGTGAAAATTATGTACAGTATTTTTTTGTCGGTCGTCACTCAAAGTGCAAAATGCTGTAATTACGTAGCTCTCGTAACACTCGTTACAGTAAGCGTATATCGAACGCTACCGGATTAGGTACTTTTTGCTTTCAGATGTATTTATTACTTATCTACATCTAATATAGTATATGAATCTATTATAATATGTGATATATGTCAAGAAATATCTCACAAACAGCCACCTGACCGCATATTCGTAAAATAAGAGTAATGTTTATGCTGAGTAATAAACTGTTAGTTGTGAATTTAAATTGTTAAAACCGTACCTTAATGTTCTAATTTTATATACACGTAACTTAAGAGTTTCGCTTTTATTAATTTTGTAACGATTAACATTTTGAAATTCTAATTAATTTTTTTGGTTCAATTACACCCTCTCCCAACATTTCAATATCTGACAATGCTAAAGCTATAAAGATAATATATACGGTCAGAAATAAATAACTCTTTTCATATAACAATAAAATATCGATATGGTCTTGTTACATGTTATGTCTTAAAATAAAATTTTTCAGAACTATTATTTAACGTCCGACCCTTCTACAGCAACTATTGTTTTCTTACAACGATATCTGTAACAATTGTGATGCAAATGCATTTCTTTACAAGGCCGGCCAACATGGAAATAAAGCTGTAACCCTCTATTTGCATAGAACGTGCATTCGATAGGGCTGCCAAGTAATAAAATATCGTGGATAGTAATACATATGGTCATTTGATTCCAAATAGGCAAAGCCTGTCCTGACCAGGCAGCTGGCTAACATAGTTAAATATATAGGTTCTAAATAGGTTATATAATGGATAAATTTATATATAGACAGAGAATAAATACGTTTGCACAACGTACTTCACTGTGTTCGAATGTACTGACTTTCCTGGATTACAGAAAATAAAAATATTGTAACAAATACATTTCACATATATAAAATAAACTTAAATAATATTATTTATGTAAATATTATTTATGCCTTTACAACATCAAGAGAAATTGAGGTTACAAGTGCAAAATTAGCCGTGTCTATTTCTGAAATTGCCGTGTCAAAATGGCTAAGCACAACTTATTTGAATTTGGAACGAATTTAAATCTTGGAAAAGAATGCATATTTCAAACACATTTTTGAATTAACCATTTAAAGCGTGAAATTAGGGTTGTAACATCGTTTTTTTTTTCTTCATGGACAAGTTCCATGGTAAAATAGAGAAATTAAAGACTAGTTGATAGCCCTTTTTTTTTGTTAACGGGGGGGAAACCTTCAAAAGGTACCCGGTACCATGGGAGTGACACCGGGTTATGTGGGACTTTTACCGCTCTAAAACCCCCTCGGTGGCCTTCCTCGGCGCTAATAGGAGAGCTCCGGGATCTCCAGTGGAACGCACCGGTGTCCTCCTAGCGCAACGCCCCAATGGGCCCAACACCCGAAAGAAGCGTAGGGCCTCTTTCGATGCCCTCCGATTCCCACGACAATATGCGGCCACACATACTGTCGTCCTTCCCGGGATCGCTACCTAAACGGTTCGAGCTCCCACTCTAGCCGTTCGCGACCCCGGAAACCTCCTTTTAGTCGCCTCTTACGACAGGCAGGAGATACCGTAGCTCGTATTCTGGTCCCGAGCTACAGGGACGGTTAATACCTAGGTATATCTATTGCTAGAACCACAACAGTTGTAAGAGTTTTACTTAGGTTTTCTAGTAGAAATTTCTAATAGGGTCTCCGAGTCTGGATTTGTGCTCAGTGAATAGCGATGGACTAACCACCAGTTCTAAAATGGGTAAATATAACCGGTGAAAAGTTGGAGTGTACTGCCCTCCTGTGCCTACCCCTTCGAGAATTACAGGCGTGATGTTACGTTACATTTCTAATTACCAACAGCCACATTTATTTCACTCAATATCTTCATATTTTCGTATAATACATTACTTCGAACAATACGCATTTAATGATTTACGATTGCAGTAATCGTGTAAACAAAAGCCATTAGGCCATGTGCACAAAACTAATCAAATTTCCACGCGAGTGCACCGAACATTAAACGTAACAGGAACGTGTATTATTAACTATATATCGTCCTAACAAAAGTGTTTACAAACGCGTTGGAAATAAAAAGAGAAGTGTAGAAAAAAAAACATCGATTCGAGTAAAGAGCGATTGCGGACGATTGTTGTGCAAACTTGCGATCCGATGCGCTAAATGGGGCAGAATTAAACGGCCCGCGTATGTGAATGCTGCTTAATGACTTAGAACTAAACGTTGCTAAGGAAAAATCACCTTTATTACCATGTAATACAGGTGAATGAATTCAAGTACCATGTTAACACAAATGTGCACGATACTAGATAATGAAAATATAGAAATCGTCTATGATATAATAACGATAATCGACCGTTTACCTCGTTTGTGATTTTTTTATTCGACTTTCAAAAAAATCGACACAAACGGCGGTAGTTCGTGAAACGGGCGGTGCCTTTGCACTAAACAAGTCATGCGCATGTGAGAAGATTATTAATATTGTTGATGCAATGGTCTATGGATATGATATGGGATTTCCGTTTTGGAATGATTATAAGAAGTTACTGTTTAGTTGTCTATTTCCTGTTGCTTTTTTTATTTAGATAACAAGTAAATCTATCAAAATTAAGAAATAAATTAAACCGAAAAGTGTCAGGAAAAACGAAACGAACTAAATAAATAATTCAAAAACATCGTACTGTTTATCATACTCAATTCTTGTATGAAGTCTCAATCCTCAGAATAGAAGTTAACATACTCGTATTACGTATGTAAGTACACGACGAGTATGTACAATATGTTTGTGTACTATTGGATTTCTCGCTAATAAATTGCAATAACTACTAATAGTCCCTACTTATTTATTGCATCACTGCATGGGGTGGGGCATCAAAAACACATCTACTTCAATTAGAGCGAGCACAGAGAGCAGTCCTTAAGGTCATGACATTTAAGCCCTTCAGATATTCTACGGAAGTTTTATACAACGATTGTCAGGTTCTCTCGGTAAGACAGCTTTTTATTCTCCAAACGGTTCTCCGCAAACACGCCTCTTTATCTTATGATTCCAATGCTGTTAAAAATCGACGCTTTCACTCAGTATGTACGATTCCACGTTCCTCAACATCTCTTGCCAAACGGAATTTTTATGTAATAGGCTGTCACTTATACAATACATTGAATAAACACTGCAATATTTTTCCTTTAAATAACAGAGAGTGCAAAGTGAAGGTTTATAATTGGCTGCAGAAAAAAACTTATGACGAAACGGAGACTCTAATGAATTTACAATACATATAGCACAATTAACAGGTCAAGTCTATCACTAACACACATACACACGCACATACTCACGTGCGCATACACACACTGAAACACTTGTACACTCGCCCACTCACATGCACACAGCCATACATCGGTGCACACATGTACAAATCCGATGGATTTATTTACGTATTTTGATTTAGTTTTTAACATGTTCTGTTTAATATGTGTTCTTTTCAACTTGTTTTTCTTTTCTTCATTCATCTTGAAGTTGTTCGAGATCACTGTCTCAACTTGGTTATGAGTTCGCTGGTACCCACAACACAAGTTAAATCTTATTTTGGGTGCCAGAGTTCAACCAAAGCGACAACATGTCTCTGTGATCACTGTTCATGACTTTTATATCCATGTACCTACTTCGTATTTTTGAAAATAAATATTATTATTAATGGTGCTGTTGTGCTGGTTATGTAATTTTAAATCCAAACATATACCAGTGAATAGTTTTTAGAGTGAATGACACGTTAGTGTTGCCAGCAACCAATTACTTCAAGGACAAATTATTTATCACTGCCTTGACTTCAAGTTTTCTCTACTGCAATATCAACTCGCTACTCAGATAAAAAAAACAATTTTTCATTCGAATAAGTAAGTGGGAAGTAATCTAGGAATGCTAAATCCCATTAAAGAGTACAGAAATATGAAAAATTGTTCTTTATTACTTTTTTTAATTAATGAATGTTTGCAGTTGCGATTTATTAACTTTTTCCCACATATTATTTCTCATGGTTTTATTGTGAACTTTACACAGAAATGAATGAAAGATATCAATGTGGTTTTACTTATAAATTTTGTATATAACAATGTAGGATTAGTCACAGTCAAAGAGTAGTCAAATTTTGGGTCATCTATTAATTAACAAGGTTTTTACATTCATTATTAAATTAATTTGCACTAATGTATCTAAAGAAATATTTGCTCAAACATTTTTTAACCCCTGGAATTCCATTGTAACTATAAAACAATGACCATAGATTAAATACTTACATTATTTGTATTCATTAATGTATTATAATAGGTACTATATGACGGCTAGTAAAAAGTTGATAAAACTGATAAGAGCCATTAAAACAAATCCATATTCGAACCGCATATCAATAAAAAAGGGCCTGCCAAATAATACATTTTAAAAAACAGATTTCCCCCTTGAAATACAAAAAATATTTTATCCAGTATTTCTTTATGCTTCGTTTAAAACATATTAGGTTATGAATTTACATGAAGCATATTTTTTTAATACTCTTGTATCATGTTTTACAATATGTAAGTCAATAATAATATAATTCATTTAGCAGTTGGGCAATAACGAAATGACAATGAAGTAACTATTAAGTTCGGCTCTGCTCACGACAGCTAATTTTATTGTTTTGGTTTATTTCGAGATTGTTCTAGAAACGAGATTAAACTTATCGATATGACGTAAGAGGTGAAAGAGAACACATTTTATAGTCACAAAATTTCAAATGGACATTGGACAGAGTCCAATGGTATTATTTTGATTTATTTTGTCTTCATGCAAGTATTTAAAACAGGATTGATGCATTATTTCATTAGATGTAATTTATGGTCACTATATCACTAGTTATTTAACTGTAATATTTGTCTGAAACGAAATAATATAGAAAAGACATCTATCAGTGGAGAAAACAAAAACTAAGATTTTTTATGAATCGTTCTCGCCTATGGTTATCTGTAGTGCATACTCATGCAATTAGGAAATGTACCCTTCATATGTTAGGTAATTTTTATACCTTAGAAAAGGCATATTGTTCTTTCATCCACACAGAACATTTGTCGTTTTAAAATGTACTACAAACGTTATAGTGTACATGAGCATGAATTTATTAGTACGTTCCGATCTTTTAATAGATATTATGTTTAACACCATGTGATAAGCATAATTTTTTCAACCACAACAACCCGAGGTTAATCAACAACCTTACGAGTTATTATAGAGCGGACGGAAGTTATGTGGAGCTGTAGACGGAAGTAGCTCAGATTTCGTCGGAACTCGCTCTCCGCTCCCACAACGGTATTGATCTATATTGCAATTATAGTTCAGTATTGAATGAGGTGAATGAGGCGTCCCACGCGCCAGGCTTCCGCTCGATATAGCTAAATGGGCTTATTTATTTAACAATTGAGGTGATTTATAAAATTGAACTCTGTCGCTTAGGTCGTCTAGTGCGATATATTTTTTATAACGCCAAGTTCTTACGGGGTTAACAGAGAGCACCGAGTGCCAAATATATCAACCTTCCAGACTTGACTTGCTTCATCCTACACTCGTCAATCTTCATACACGCGGGGTGGTTTTGGAGTTTTATACCTGCTTATCAGCCAGTGTCCGACCTATTTGGTCCAGATAGGCGAGTGTAGGTCTCCTTGCAAATAAATACAATATATTAACACTATTCTACTTATTTTAAGTAATACTACACCAGCCGATATACAAAGTATTACACCTGAAATGTGCTAACAACCATTTTGAAATATAATAATCACACATCAAATAACATTAAAAAGTTCGTATGCACGGACTTGCGGGATTCAGTATTACGATTATGACGTGTTGTTATGATAGGCACACATGATCATCGTACAAGGTATGGCCGAGTGCGGTGAGAGTGTCAAATATCTGGTTATTAATAGATCTCATGGCCAATTGACTCCTGTTAACACTGGAAAATGAATCGTCTACCACTACACATAATAATCAATTAATAACCTTTATTAATGATAAATGGCAACCGTTTATGATTGTGATAATGATTACGATGTTTGGATTGTCTTTGTGTTAGTCCTTGTTTGTTTTCTGGATTTCTAAGATGTACCTCGACTTCATCATTATTTATTTTCCCATTGTTGTAAGTGCGATTCTTCTCGTAATGCCACGATTTAAGCTAATCGACAGTGCCATGTTAGCTAGTGCAGAATAGCGATGCAACTTTAGTGTGTCAAAAATAGTTTCTTATTAGTCAATTTGTTACATATGTATACTCTTAATAGTATATACGTATAGGTTAAACTGCAGCGTCATTTCGTTTGGTAAATTAAGTTCAGCCTTAAAAAATCCAAATGAACCGAAACTAATAAACACTTTCCATTTAGTGGTTCGTTAGAGACGCATAAATTAGAAAATTTTCGAAATATATCCTTTGTAGCACGTTTTCATCATCACCAGCTTGGCTAAATCTACTCCTGCACGTGGGACTTCCCGGAGGGGTATATAACATACTATTAGGTCATGTAACATGCTTTTAATCACTGCTACATGTTGTATGTAATATACATATAAAAAAGCAAATAACAATATAACATATCTACATATAATCAAGTAACTATCATAATATAATCGAAAATCCCTTTAATAAACATTACTTTAATCTTATAAGATCAAACAAATTTCAAAGAAACTTAAAACTCGGTAACTGGTTGATGGTTCCGTGTTCAATCTGTCCACTTGCCATCTGTTGTAGTGTTCGCTTTTTTGACGCAGTAAAAACAAAATATTGCGTTACAAATTATCCGTAAATACCCTGAGACCAACACTAGCTTTTAATGGCGGTAAACTGATACTTTTAATACAAGAATATTCAACTTTTGAAGCGACTAAATCGAATCTATTGTGAAAATTCCAAATTCAAAATCGTGTTATACTTCGTGTTTCACTGTTTTATGAGTGCTATGTACTTATCAGGAAAACGTAATGAGCATTTCTTGCCTAAAACTATGAAATAAATACCGTTAAACCTACATAATCTCCTACTGTGGTATAGTTAGTGTCATACACACAAAGACATCTAAACATCTATCCAAGAATAGACTCATAAATGTACTACTGTGATGTTTATAAAAATCACGTAAAATGAATGGAAATTACGATCATATTCAAACAGGCAGATGCGATTCTGTACCGAGCGTACATCTTGCGACAGATGCCATATAACATTTTTTTTATTAGCAACACACGAGCGAGGGCATAAACGAGTTCCGTGGTACACACTATTCTGTAAGGACTTTGATTACATGACCATACATCTTTCTATACTTAATTTTAAACACATCACTATTTTGGTTGTTTACAATTTTGTCATGCATTTATTAAATAATTGGGGAAAATTTATAAGAATTTATAAAAGTTGTGTATAATTTAATATGGCCAAGTATATTTATAAATATATACTGGTAAGAAGTATTTTGTATACTAAGTAAATATTACTAGTACATAGTATATTAGCAATGTATCTGCACTCATTTCTTGCAATAACAGATAACTGCAAATTTCTTGATTGATAGTGACAATTCTTCTAAACTATAGTAGTAAAGTAATGGATCGTGTTATCAGTACAGGTAACCCTGCTATAACATGGTACTTAGGTTCCTAGAAAATGTTGTGTTGTGTGAAACCGTGTTGTATGAGTTTTTCTATCTGTCTTTCTATCTCTTTAGTCTGAGCACAAAAGTTTTTTTCTGTTTTCTTATTGTGTTATAGCGAAAGGGCTACCTGTACTTACAGTAAGTTTACTTAACTTATCCATATTTAAGAGATATACATTAACTTAATTCGAACAGAGCTGTCCTCCTGACGATCACTGTGCCAAAAAGACAAAGAGAATCATCACTCTACTAAATAATTATAAATACTTATAATTTTTGTGCACACATTATTTTAATAAAAATCTGCCTCCAATTTACATCTAAACAAAATGTATCAGAATCGTGATAATAGAAACATAATATTCTGTTTTGTTACTTGAGCATACATAAAATTAAATATAGAATAAGACAAAATAAAATTTAAAAAAAAAAACTGTGTATTTATGTTTTAAAATATAAAAACTATATTACATATTCAGCTGAATTAACATTAAGCGTCTCCAGAATTATTATATTTCAAGGAAACATGCTAATGAACTTATTTTAAAATTTAATTGGCAATGTGGTTTTTAGTACGTTTTGATTCTATTTGTTTAAACACTTTAAGATATTTATACCTACTTCTTACATATTTACATGTATTCTTAAAGTATTTATGAAGTGTTTAAATCGTACCAAAATATTTGCTTCAAAATCAAAATAATTCAATGTTTTTTTTTCTTACTTCCAGCTATGAACCAGAGCTGCATCCGGGAGTCACATATAAGCTATATAATCCTAGGGCCACATTAAAAATATTCTCCACTGGAGGTGTAACAATCACAGGTTGGTTTTGTTGAATTATTTTAATACATATGTATTTTTAAAGGCTAATCTGTTCATTGTCAACCCCTTTTATCATTCTACTGATGAACACTAGTCTTCTCAGAATGAGAAAAGGATTCACTTAACTGTTCATTACAAGAGTTTCTCAAATGAAGTTTCTCAAGAATATACTACGAGACATTCATGTGTTTGTTAGATTTTAATGTATAACAATATAATAATGTCTCAGCAGTTTATATAATATTAAATTTATTATGCAAAAATACTGATTGTCTTTTTAAAGACTATAATACAAAATTTCGAGAGTATGATTCAAAGTAGATAAATATAATGTAACATCACAACGGTATCTCCTCAAGGATGTAGGCAGAGCAGTGAAATTAACTCTCATGTTTTACAAGTTATCGTACACATCCCATTGTGGAGTAGGGGTGAGCCTATTGCCATACATCAGGCACAAGTCCACAGTCTGATTTACTACTAGGAATTACAAATTGAAGTAATCCAATAATATCCGACTCAGGCATCAAACCTAGAGCCTCTCACTGAATAGTTACACTTGTAACCACTCAACCAAGGAAGCAGTGAAGATTAGTTGCATATAGATTTAATTCAATAATGTGAATAACACAAAAACAAAGAAAATACACAGTTATTAAGTTAATGATAAGATTACCAGCCAAGAGTGGGTCGACTTGAATATGACTAATAAAATATGTCATTTTGTTGAGAACCCCTATTATACATTACAAAATAATAACATTAATGAAAGTCATGTGCACAATAAATATAATTCAATGTTATGAGTAAAAACACATTAATAATATTTGATACTGATTACAAGCAATTACACAAACAGTAAGGGACAGTAATCAATGTCCTCATAAAAAAATTCTTAAACATATTTTTTAATATTTTCCAGATAACGGAAGATAAGTTTTCGTATACAAAACGTTCTCGTTAACCAATAGAATTAAAATATTTTTTTTCACCATAACGCACAATAGATACGATCTCAGTCGTTTAATTTATTTAAAGATATGAACTTCAACCTTCATTCCACATTCGAATAATAAAACATTCATATAAGTAGTACTGATAAAATTTACATAAAGTTTGTCGTTCTACTTTTGAAAAATACACATTATTGTTACCCAATGCTACCAAAACATCAACAATGGGAAAAGTCAATTCTGAGTTCACCACTAATGGCAAATATCATCGGACGGTTTTGTCTATGAGCGCCAATTCATTCATTGTTTTGATTGACTGTTATTTATTTGCGAAGATTTAAGTTCAAGTGTATCAGTTTACTTACATGACATGTTAGGATTTTATTGTGTTCCACAGAATTTATGGAAAGAGTTGTGTAAAGTTTAGTTGTTCGATGAATGAAAAGTGGTTGCAAAGATTATTTATACAAATGCAATGATAATGATATCTGTTTTGCTAATATTAAAATTATTTATACTGGGTCACACAATGTTGTTTGGGTTTGTTAGTCACGAGAGGAGTACTTACTCGTGTTGGGATAGAGCTCATCGGATGTTGTTTTACTGAATTTGATATTTCGTTGAACTGTCGCGATAGATAAGAATAAATGTGCTGCAGGTCGGATTCATGTTATTATAATGTTTGGGTTGTGTGGTTTTGTATTACTAAACGCAATCGTTTAAGAATGATTAGTTCTATTTCAGTTTGTTTAGTAGCTATTGTTATTGATATGTATGAGTAAGTAATGTGTATTGACGCCATTGCAGCCCGCAGCGTGAGCGACGTGCAGTCGGCGGTGGAGCGCATCTTCCCGCTGGTGTACGAGTTCCGCAAGGTGCGCACGGCGGCGGACGAGGAGGCGCTGCGGCAGCGGCGGGCGGCGCGCGCGCCGGTGGCGCCCGTGCCGCCCGTGCCGCGCCCGCTCGACCCCATGCAGCTGGTCACGCTCTCGGACGACGACGCCGACGCCTGGGAATGACGCCGCCGTGCGCGCGAGCCCCTACGAACTCTGTTCGGCGATAATATGTAACTTTCGGTTGTTAGTGCGATCGCGTGTGAAAAGTCGGCGAGCTCCTTTCGGTTCATGCCAAAGATATTTATTAGAGGAGGTGCTTCGCGCTTGTCGACGGCCCGACGGCGCCCGGCGGGGCGCTGCGCTTCTGTTCCGAGTCGTCTCTACGAATGTATAGTTTTCGTGATGCTCCTGTGACCTCTTATACTAGTATATGTGTAGTTGATGTCGATTCGTTTGTGTCTAAAGAGAATTGTCATAAATGGAAGAGATAAGTGAGAATAAATCTCGATACCGATACTCAGTCTCGTTTTTCATTTGCCGTTATGATCGTTGAATATGTAGTGATAATAGTGTCCGCAATAGTGATTTGTACTAAGAAAATGATGACTGAATGATTAGTTAGACATTTAGTGATTTGTAAATATGAAAGCTTAGACATTATACATGTAATTAAAACACGTTTGTTTTATTGTAATAATCGTTTTTAATATCATGCGAAATAGAAAGCCCTAAATAACTGTGTCGTTAGAAGAGCTCAGTGAATCTAAGTAAAAATTATTATAAGTAGTAAGTAGCACTGGTCATTAAAATAGGTATATAATTTTAATGTTTGTATACAGATATCAGTACCTTCAATTATATTGTAATTTATATTCGTATTATGTGATCATCATGTCAAAACGACATAAATTAAGGCACAATGTAATAGAAATGACGTATTTGTATGATTCGAAGAGAGCTATTTAAAATGGAAGCGCAAAATTGACACAAGTTTAAGTGGGGGTCGATAGCAGGTTTCAACTTTCAGGAGCGCGAGTCGTGGGTGTCGTACTCGTCGCTGGAGGGTGGCGGGCGCGG
>DWME01002145.1:0-21868 GCA_018244795.1 Parelbella ahira ahira | reverse complement strand
CACTTTGCGGTCGGCCACCAACAACCTTGCAACACTATTAATATTAATAATAACTACGTACTTTACAACGCTTGTACACTACAACTGATTACCATCCGATGAGTAAATAAGTACTTACTATTTGTAATAGAAAGATAAAATAATAATCATTATAAAAATATTACTGAACAGACAGAAGTCATGAAATAATTTTAAACATGTCCGTTTTAACTGGGCATATTTTTGAAGATTATCTGAACTTAAAGGTAGGGTAGGTATTTGTCCTCAAATACTTATTGTTGACGTAATGGAACAATTGCCTTGCAACACAGAAAACTTTTCGCAATAATGATAACATATAAAATCGTGGCCATTATTAGCTATTACACACGTACGTTTCAAAATTGGAACAACGAAACGTGATTTTTGTATTAGTTTTAAAACTTGCTATTTTTAATTACACGACAATATTTTAATATATTTTCAGTATAAGAGTACATTGTATAGTCATATCTAATGTAAACCGCCATTTCGTTTTAGGTTCTAATGGTTGTGTTTTGAAATGAGCCGTTGCGCATTTGACGTTGTGTTTATCTTTTTTATCATTACGCTTTAATTACTAATGTCAAATACAAATCAATATAACTGATAAGTAGTATTTCTCTTGGTAAAAAGTGCAGTGAACGATAATGAATCACACGCCCTCGAATATTTATCGTGTTTCATCCGGCAAGGTAGCTGACAATTCAAGGTTGCAAACAGAGTGTTTGCAACTTGACGAAATCTAGTTTGTAGAGGTCAGATCACGAAACCAATGTGTGAAAACGAAAGGTCATATGTTCGAATTAAGTAAATAGTAAAAACAAGTTATCTATTCCATTGTAGGACGTAAACGTAACTGGTAAAACGTGGGAATGTCTAACACTCCGCTGCTTACCCGTTCGGGGATCACAGGCGTGATGCTACGTTTACGTTTTAAAAAACTATATTTAACCAGTGCAATTTTTCACACTACCGATCTAGTTAAACTTGTCGAAACTCTAAAAACATAAGTAGGACGTAACTTTGTAATAGATGTTGTCGGCGCAACAATATTTATCTTACTACAGCCAATCTGCGAAACCTTATATGAAAATACATACGAGATTAGGTTACATAAATATGGTTTTACCGTATGGAAATATAATTGCATAAATAAGTATCAAAATGTCTTAAAAGATCACAGGTTGAATTACGGAAATCGAGTTAACGCGTTTTAGTTAATTTTCTAGAGAATTCTTATATTAAATATTATTATTATTATTCCTCCAACCATAAAAAAGATGCTCAATTATTATTATGTCATTTAACCACAACACTTATTTCATAATCTGCTACGTGGATATGTTTTTAGAACAATGTTACGATATTACAACTATGTAGCGATATGTTTTCGGTAATAATAGAAGAAATACCCACTGCCATTTTCCTTATTAGATTGATTTATAACACCATAAAGTTTCCTCTACACATTATTAGCAACGTAAAAAGAACTGGCCTAATTCTTATGCGATTGAAGTTGGATGTTTAGTAAACGTTAAGTTTTTCATGGCTATAGAACCTGCTAACTGTAACAGTAGCAATAATAGAATTTTTAATAGGCCAACGTCACTAATTATGTATTAACTAAATTTTAATTTCCAACCGACATAATTACTTAAACTTAAGGTATACTGTATACGCAATGCCAACCACAATTTCGGGCATCTTTTTCAGATCAGCATATACAGCTAAACATAAATTAAATTCGTAGTTACAATATAATATTCCATTTTTGTGTTAATAACTTTCTTCCATAAAAGTGGTCATTTAATTGAGCGCAATATCGCGACAATGCTTTTAAAAGTTTTCAAACTTCAACATGTCCAAATTCCAAATTAATTTTCAATATATATTTTCGTCATTGCGGAAAATATGATTTAGTTTTTATACTACTTGAGATTTAGACAAAAGCTGTACTAAACTATAAGTAACCTACAGGAAGCTACATATTTTTATTCACTGTTTATGATTTCTCTATCGATAATTGTTATTAAAAAAGGGAAAGACAACTTTACGAATGCACGCGATGTAGTAATAATACAGATGTTTACTCACGATTTCCATTGAGCAGTTGTTTTAGTAGCGAGAATTTACTGTTACAATCCACAATTCACAATCTAAAGACACAAATCACCATCCAGCATAACAATAAGAAAATAACAGTTGCCGCGAGCACTTCACTTTGTTAATTATTTATCTATCATTCAATTCGTCTATAACGCTTCGCACACTGTACAGATAATAAAACTCAACACTTTTTCCAATAACAGTAAAGTATAAATAAATACGATTACATAAAACTACACACACCGTATCTAGGCACACACCCAGTTCCAAGTAGGTACCTGTAACAAGACAAAGCAGTAGTAAGTCAAATGCTTCTTGGAGACATACAATCAAAAGAAAAAATGTCACATTCCTCGTACTAAATATAAAAGTGCACTGATTACTCACTTGAGTAGTCTTTATTTAAAAACGAGAACAAAATAAACTAGGACGTAAAGGAATACGCCTTTGAGAACCAAACGACACGTATAAAGCCACCGCTGGTTGAACGCTGACTGGCTGGCGCAACAAGGGGAAGGGAGGGGCAGCGGCGGGGAGGACAGACGGAGGACGGTTCGAGGGAGGGAGACCGTCTGGTCGACTGGTTGGTCGACCTATTGGCTTGGCACGCACACAAGTATGCTGTCAGTAAAGTCATTGGTAAAGTTTCTATGTGATTAGCAAGCATGACGCCTACGGACTCTCCGGTCTTCGATATTGAAAGGTAATCGATCTTAACTTACCGAATTAAGTATTAATCTAGTGCCTCTAGTGGCGTACTGTATAGATGTGCAGTTCTATGTTCGGCGACCATCCGGCAAGAACAAGCAACCTTCAGGAGTTCTCATGGCCACGCGCTCGAGCGTAAAGGTCATCTCACACTGTTGCTAAAGCAAACAATGCTCGCAGAATAGCTCGGCTCACGCTGGAAAAGGATATCGCGATTTGGAAACATCGAATTGTATACATATTATTCGAGTGTGTGTCTGATAAAGTAGTTATCCGAGAACAAGTGAAGGAAACGCTGAGATAAGCGCCGCTGATAAGCGTTACGCGTGAGCCACGGGCCAGACAGAAGGACTATATTACGTATGCTGATGAAATTCTAAGCTACAAAATGTATTTGAAATTCAATTTCCTACAACTTTTATTCTGTTCGCGGTCGTCAGACAAAACAAGGTTTCAACGTCGTAATTGTAGACTAAATCGAGGTAAACATAGTAGAGTCGAGTTCTCGTCATTAACATCAATTTAAAGGGAAATAATCTCTATAGAACGATCAAGGTTAATTGTCGGGTACGACAAATCTTATTGTTCTGTACGTTACATGGAGTACGATGGTTAAAGAATATTATATCTTGTGAATATAAGTTAGTTTTACTATTTTTGAACATTTCAGACTACGATAAAAACCAGACATTTTTGTAAATGTTTCGTAACTGTGAATATTTTTGTCCATTACAACGATATATTCTTAGTGACCATTACAATAAAACGCCACGGAAAACAACGCGAACCGGTTGTGTTAATTGTATACAAAACTAATTAAAAATCTATTCTGACCACGATAAGCGCAGTCATTTAATCTATGTAGTCGTATTAGTCTGAGCGTTATGCTAATTGTGTGCTCAATAATATCTATTATTTTTAAGTTCATTATACTGTATCGTCAGTGGCTATTGTTATACGGAAATATTAACTATGTACCTTTTGCAAGGTAGTTTACATTTAAATATTTTGCTTTCTGAATTTATCGCGAAGTTATTTGACAATAATAAATGTAGTTAATAGGTTTTGTTTCAATAAATAATTTTTATTATAATAATTAGGGGATATAAAAAAAGAAAATAATTTATTCTCGTAATTTTTAACGAAATAAATATATTAATACATTTGAACCGCTACGTATTCAATGAAAATAAAATAAATAATTGGATAATCTTCGTGGGGGTAACGCACTTGTTTGGTTCTCTACATCCGTCTCGCTCGCACTCGAACGTGAAGAGTTTTTGCTCGTACGCCGAGTCATCGCCAGCGCGGCGAGTTCTTCATTTTATTTTAAAGGTAGATCAAGCCGTAGCAGCATACGGAAACCTTTCACTAATCACTGATTCACTGGCAGGCCATTATTCATGTGCTTGCGAAATTTAATAGCCATAAAATCATTGAACGATTGTAAATTAACGTACCAAGATTATTATTATCTCACGAGAGCGTCAAGGTCTAAACGATTGAGCGCGCGCATCGACAAATGTAGGAAGTTTAACGATATTGGTATTTTAACTTACTCACTTATTGATTGTCTCGATCCGACGATTCGCATTGCAAAATCACCGCGCACAAGGTTGTGTGAACACGTTGCCACAGAGGCGGTTTTAACACTAATCACGTACGTATCGATAATTTGAACAATTCACAGTGACAGTTTGAACGAAATGGTAGCGCTGCGGGTGCGCACGTTGTCTCGCGATGGAGTCGGGCTTGAGACTGAGACCTGTTTACACGAGAGAAAGTGACCGTTTTCGTACGATTACTTTCCAAGCAGTCGTCCAGCGTGCTGCACTGGAGGCTACCGTTACCCCTTTTTGCGCAACGAGGTCGCGCGTAAAGTTCACGAATATGCTAACGACAAACTTGTGACCTGTTTTGTAATGGACAGGCATTTTGTCAGCTAACCAAAACGAATACACATGTACACACATTACATTACAATATTATCGTGCACTTGCTCGTAGGTACTGCATCAGCGGATACCATTTAAACGCTATTACAAAACGCTTACACGTCATCTAATGACGTAATGTTGCTGATGTTGTAAACCCAACATAGATTAATTATATTTTGCTGAGCGCGGTATACCTACTTATCACGTTATGTAAGTAGATACAGTGAGTGTATTCACTTCCGATCCGGTCATTCAACGCGAAATATATACATGTATATTTACGCAACGTCAGGAGCTTTGGTGAGGTACTTAAAACATTATATATTTCACAATTGAAGAATAGAACTAGTGATGAAACTATTAAGATTTAAACTTGGTGTTAACGAAAGGTAATGTTTTTTCAATCTAAAGTCAATATCCTGATTTGAGGATTAGAAAAAAAGAGCGGCCAGACAAAGGAGGTTTTACTGCGGAGACTTAGGACGCAAAGTCATTGTTTTAAGGCGGCAATGACCGAAGGGAATGCCCTTTAGTTTATCATGTGTTCAGCTTAATGCTGAGCTATTTGTCGCTGGCCGTTACGACCCCATAAAAATCAGTTTCAATGTTTTAATTTCACGAGACAGATTTATCTCACTTTATGGTTTAGATAGGTAATATACTGTTTTATGGATATTGTTTCTGTAGGGACGGTCACATACAAAATGTTATTATAGCAAATTTATTGGATACCATCGTATTACCAATTTGAAGCGATGCCAGAAGAAGTATAATATAAAAATAAAGACTGTTACGCTATAAATTATTATCAAGTTAGTAAATAACGGTTTTTTGCCCAGAATAGGGTTAATTATGGTGAAAAATCCTTAACGAATTTTATTATAAGCAAACCTTACATTGTGTGTCTGGCTCTGTGCCCAGTGCATGCCAATACGCTCACCACCTATTCCATGGGACGTAAACGTGACTGGTGAAACGTGGGAGTGTACTACACTCCTCTGCCTACCCCATCGGGGATTACAGGCGTGATGTCACCTTCTATTTTCTTACATTATGTGAATCCTTATCGTATTTTTAATACAGACTGCGTACAATTTACTTTTATTACATACATGAAGGTACTTATTTAAAAGTGTATTTCCAAGATTTTCCATAAACAGCGTTCAATGTTTAATAGACGAAAATTCTACTGGGACAGAGCATAATAGAGTCTACAGAAGTAGAGTCTATTGAAGCTTCCTGAAGCTAATCTAGCTTACTTCTGTAATTTACGGATTTAGAATCTACATACTATAGCAAAATTTATTGAGGTAGAGTCTATCGAACTATAGTCTACAGGTACCTACTCTACAGAGGTAAAGATGATTTTTTTTATCAGAAAATTACCTAGAATGCTCAGTGGGTCTACCCACTACTACACATACCTAAATTCTGAACTTTAATGTGTACGCAAAATAAATAACGAGTGTAAAACACGTAAAGTGTGCGTGAGAAACGACAGGGACTGAACTTGACGTTCAAGGACAATGCAAGTGGGTCACAGATACAAGATTTCAAATACGACCTAGCGAAGTTTCGTAAGTGCTACGTAGAGTTGTAATATGAAAATTAGTTAACGTTCAGTAGTAGCTGGGTTGAGCTCTAACTTCGATTGTAGGTGATATCTGACTCTACAGTTGTGTAGCCATTCAGATTAAGTTTTAAATAAGACCTGAGATTCCTTTCAAATGACTTAAATAGGTATTATTAGTATGTTAATTTTAAGGACTATTAAGATTGCTTTCTGATCTTACATTTCCCAATTCGGCAAGGTAACAATATATGTACATGTAATATCTATATTAGTATCGCTAGTTAGTTGCAGAAACGCCCGCCGCTGAGTTGTTTCCGCGATCGAACCTTGGACAAATAGATAATAGAAACCTTCAATTTTTTTTTACCATAACGAATAATTTAATTCTATTAATAAAATCATACGTCATAGTCACAAGGAAGCGTTCGCTTCGACCTTATTCGGCTACAGCACAGTATAATTAGTTCAGTAGGTCAGTGGTATAGCATGTTAACAGATTACTACTATTAATTTTAATCCAATTAAATGCAAGTAAAATTATACCGCACGTGTTGCATTTAAAGTCAAGCATTACAACTGAAGGGGCGGCATATTGCAATTATTTTAAAATATGTCCGTATGTATGTGTTATGACCACGCATACCAAGCGCAGCGATTGTGGGCAAAGAATCCTTTAGGGGCTTAGGGGAAGACTATGTCCAGTAGTAGACTATGACAGGTTGATGATTGTGATGACGATTGTGAATATTATAATGTAACAATTCATGTACATAACACGACTGTTTAAACAAAACACCAGGAGCTCTGAAACTAGCGCGTAATGTACACTGTGCATGGCAATAGTAACTGCGTTTCACGTGTTAGTGAGAATGTTCTCATTGCATTAAATGAGACGAAGTTGCAGCAAAACAGCGCGATGCTAGCGAGTTGTGAAGTCAACGAGTGCAAGACGAGCGGCGCCGGCCGACCTTGCCGCGCTCACGGACGCCGCAATTGGGTCAGTGGGGCGGCTATTTCGCACTTTTTACACCTCGCGTCTAGTTGTGGCTACTCTTGTTATCCTTAAACTTTCAACGATTCAATCCATACAGCATTTATCCTTGTCGCATATGGATCGCATATTTCTTAATGATTCCATTCTCAAACTGTTGCATCGGAACTTACAGAATAGATTTTCCATTTAACGCAGATTAATTAAAAATAATCATTTTCTTAGCTTGAGAATATAGCACACCATCATATTAACAGTCTGTCTATGTCAGTCCACTGCTAGACATTTGCAACCATAATAAGAACCCCTCCTTCGCTTTCACGAAGGGTTTTTTGGCCATCATTTTCCTTTTAAATTTGAGCATTAGGAATTATAGAATATTTCTTCTGTCGCTGCCTACGCTACTGCCGAACAGCGGTCAGGGTGTTTTACTGTGGCTGGGTAGGCTGCGCTTTACCGCGATCAGCCAAAGCACCGTCTGCTTTACAGCAAGATGCACAACGAACTCGAAGCTGGAACTTTGAATCCTTACACCTTGTTGTCTGGGGGCCACAACTCTTAACTATAATAGTCACTCTAATCCACCTGTACAGAACACTGTCAGCTGAACAGCATTAAGTTTTTTTTTATTGTATTATGTCTCTACCTATAAATAAAGTCAACAATAACTAACATTTTTTCGTCATATATATAAAAAAGCACCCCCATCTCTGCGTCGATCCGTGAGCGCAGGTAGTCCACACCGCACTCTCCCCATTTTTGTCTCTACAAAAAGGATTTGAGTAATATTTTTTGTGGTCGTGAAAAAATATATAGAAACTTTTTCTTTCCTAGGCATCTGTCAGTTATCTGTAACGATATTAGGCGCTCTCTGTCGCATCGGTTTCTATATAGGCTATGGTATCACACCGCCAAATTCAACAACAACCTCTATTAACAGTAGGAAGCAGATAATGTCAATCTAACAGATATTCTTATTAGAATGTTGTATTTATTTTTGTTAATTTCAATAAGTAGTACTCTCAGCATATATTCAGAAGTCTGCAAATTTGGCGTTCGTAGACGAAGAGACAGATAGAGAAATAGATATATGGCATTATGTATTCGCATATCCCGCTGGGGACCAGCACTGACAATAGTACAGAATGACTCATAATAGTACAGAATTTCTATGATTGTGATTATGTAAATATATAAGGAAGGAATAAATGTTATAAGGAAGACCGTAGTATCTACATGCTAGACTGCGTGATATCTTACAAGATCGCTTCTATCAGCTGCATTGTATTGTTTGGTCGTGTATTTTTATTCTTATAATATCTCGCACCGACCCTTGTGGTGCTTCCGAAATGTTGTATAAATTACTGTTAATTGGAGAAAATTGTTTAAAATGAGCGTAAAACGAGTTGCTTTTGTAATGTTACGAGAACAATAATAGAGTGATAGAAGCTCTAGATATAATATCATTTAATTAAACGAGGATGTTAGTTACTTTTCAATGTAACATTAATTCTTGAAAAAATAAACTTTACTTTTTTATCTGTCATAGAAAATTACCACAGAGATTGTGCAAATCATAGACAATATGGCGGTAATGACGTGCATTTGTGAACTCGCCGCGTCGAGGACAGTGGCGCGCAGATGTCAATCGCATTGTTACTTGAAACTGTGCCACATCGTTCCTGTGAAATCTATTTTAATCTATGCATTCGCTTACGTATAAGTCAAGCAATAACATTTGTGCGTTTACATCACCATAGCGTTCATGATGGTAATGTTAATGTTGTAATAGATAAAAAACGTAACGTACCTAATATCGCGCCTGTAATCCCCGAAGGGGTAAGCAGAAGGGTGTGGTACGCCCACACATTTCACCGGTTACATTCAAGTCCCATGGAATAGGTGGTGAACCTATTGCCATACACCGAGCACAGATCCAGACTCCGGGTCACTACTAGAAATTCTAAATGAGAATAATCCAATAGTACCCGACCCAGGATTTGAAGCCAGGACCTCCCGATCGGCAATCACACCTGCAACCGCTCGACTAACGATGTACTTATAATAGTTGTTTATTAAATTTAAGATTCAATAAAATTTGATTCAATTTAAATTTGATAAAAGCTAAGATTCTTTATGTATAATATGTATACTTTGAATTTTTTATTACTTTGTTTTAATACAATTTTTATTTAATAAATCAAGGCGGTAAAATTTAATGAAGTTTAAAATTGGAACATTACAAAAATTTCGGACGTGTCACTTTACAATTGAGACAAACACGCTGCCACATTCGCGCGAGGGAATTCTTCGTAAATTCATATCACCAGTTCGCTTATCTGTAGCGACGTCAATAAAGTCGAAAACAATTCGCTATTGTTAATACAATAATAAATAAAAAATACTTTTATATTAACATGCCTTTTATTTTTGTTATGGTGAATGATTTATAGTTAGGATGTATTTTTATGTACGCATTATTTATTAAAAACCGTGCTAATTGTGTACCTACATGGTCCAATGTCCGATAGTCGTGACCAACACGATCTAAATAGGAACAGAACAATCGTATACGTAAGTAGATACGAACTATTGATAAAATCTAACATGTTAGTACCTATATATTATATTAGTAACGATGATGTGTAAACATTAATAAATTATCCTGACATAACATATTCGGAAATTAATAACTAGAGTTAGGTACATAGTAAACACGAATAATCATTAACATTTTCCTCAAAATATACGAAATTACAATAACGAATTACATGATTTTTTTATAGTTTTATTTTTAATTTAACTCTTAAGACTGTTATTCGTTCTTACCCACAAATTTAAAAGTTTTAGATGACAATAGTACAAATCTTTGTCAGTGTGTAACATTAAAAATGCAGGTCGAACTATTAAAAAAAACTGAAAAGCTATGTTTCGAAATTTGAACTTGTTCCATTTGTCGTACGGTGCGCCGTTGGGCGAGTCCTATTCGTGTTGCGGGGTGCGCTGACAAATAATAATAACTCGTGGCGATTACAGCGAGTCATCGACCTTCGAAAAATCTGACCTGCGTCGTGCTACAAGGTTGCGAGCACGACACCGCGCCCGATGTTCGAAATTTAAGTATTTACTCATTCCATTCTTGTTTATAGGACTTATTGATTTTATATACGACAACACCGTATTCGACTAACAATAAAATATTAATTTCTTTATCGTTTGTGACTTTCTGTCTCTGCGAAAAATGTTTTAATAAATTATGTTGTCACAATGTGTGGAGCTTCGCGGAAATACGCGGTTTATTTACGACGTTTATTTTGTAGACGTTAATAAATTATATATAGAAATGGAATTTGTAAATGCAATAGTATGTGCAACTTCGTGATAACTTAAATAATGTAGGTATGTCTCTACAAATATGTAAATATTATAAATATAAAATAAAGTCTATTTTCCAGAAAGTTTTAGATTTCAGTACAATTATATATTTCATAAAACATACAATAATTTTAAAATTTGACTGTCCAAGACATTTTAAATGCTGTACTTCCTGTAAATAAACAATTTTCTATAAATATTGTGTTTTCGCGGATGAGAGAGTGCTCGACTGAAAGAGAAACAGTATGAGAGGTTTTATTATTTATACCAATATTATTATTAAAAACTGTAGCTTTAAATAATAATACAATAGTGTTACAGTAAAAAACTAATGTCGAAATTTAAATGTAAGTGCAAGTGTCCGATGTCTGGCAATAGGCTCACCACCTATTCCATGGGATGTAAACGTAACTGGTGAAACGTGGGAGTGTACTACACTCCTCTGCTTACTCCTTCGGGGATTACAAGCGTGATGTTGCATTTTAAATAGAAGCAAAATGATATAGTCTATGCAGACTAGAATATTTCATACTTTTGAAACAGTATCTGTGCTTCTCGTATCTGTGCACACGTAGCTAACATAATCGGCAAATTAGACATTTATCTAATTAGCGTGATAAGATTAAATAAAACACTTTACTACCAAACTATTATTTACATATGTGCAATATAACTGACGTACCTCGTTGAATAGTTATTTCATTCGTGGCATATGTGTGGTAAGCTCATTTGATATTTCGTGGGGCGTATAACATAACTAGGGAAAAACGGGAGTGTACTACACGTCTCAGCGTACCCCGTCGGGGTAATATAAGCGCGGTGTTATAGTTGTTCATAATTCGGCAACAGAATAAAATAAAATAAAAAATAGCAACATTGAAAAATAAATAGCTGTAAAATGGCTGAACAACTTTTTGTCAGCAACACATTGTCCTAAAAATACATACGACGAAATAAACGAGGTCGCGTAGACGTAGGCGGCAAGTTATTAATTATTGTTAACGCTACAAAATATTAATTATGAGGCAAATACATGTTTATTAGGTTTCGTGACCTTAATAACAATGTATAGCACCGCCTAAATTGTATACTATCTTATCATCACGCCTGTATTTCTGCGAAAGGTAAGCTGAGGTGTAGTACTTGCAGTTTTTACCAGTTCTAGAGATATTGGGTACTCGGTACTCTCGGCTTACCCCGTAACGACTTAACGTATCGATATAGTAGTAATAATTTTATAGTTATTTATATAGTAATATAATGTAATACACGAGTAATAGAGCGAGCGTGAATTAAAGTAGCGTGTACTAGCAAAACAAATAGGGGAGGTTCAACGAAATATCATAGATCATTCCCCCGCCCACCCTTATCGTGCGTTCACCGCTGGCATTATCTGATACGGATCGTTATTATTAAATTCGCAAGACTAGTTTTTGCGACATTCAACGACCTTTGGAGAGGTGTTCAATGGATCCGCGGAACCCGTCCGTCTTGAGCGACAAGTGGCGATATGGCGAAGGTCACTCATATAGGAAACTCGCGAGGTTAGTGACGTCGGCTGGTTGATAAATTTTTATTATAATACTCACTTTTTCCGTTCACTGCGACGTACTGGCATAAAAGAATTCTCCTTGATAAAAAAAAAAACAAAAAAATTACGATATAATTAAATGCGATAGTTGATTCTATTTTTAAAAATAATACGAATATTGTTTGGTTTTTGTAACTTGAAATTCACAATATTAGCTCGAAGTTGTGTCCAGTGTGTTTCAATAGGCATATATCATAACTGATGAAAAATTGTCAGTATGTAGTACTGCTTTTCCACTAGTGGAATACAAGCGTGATACATACAATTAGTCTTCCTCAAAATATGTCATTGATACTTAGGATCAAGGCAACTTAGATGTGATACTAATTTAAGGTTAGGACAAATGTCACGTTTTACGAACGAATAAATACTTCAAACTTGGAACTGAACGAATGATATTTTGTGTTTCGTATCGAAACAGTGAAATAACATAAATACTGGCTGAAACGAATACGTAAGTAGGTGGATGCCCTTGGTATCGGTCAACAGCATAAAGACAGACGCAATGATAGAATCGTGGGCAGGTATATGTCTACTTAACGTTCCAACAAAACAGGACACTTAATAAACATGACATTTTTTCGATTCGGTGAATTTTCTTTTTACACGACTAAATATACATCGATAGTGGACATCAAAAACAATTTCGCTTATCTAATATCTAGAGCACAATATCTAGAGCACATAATGTTATTATATAGAGCACATAATAGTAAGTTGGAGAGGCCTATGTCCAGCAGTGGACGGGAATAGACTGATGATGATGATGATGAATGTAAGAAAGAAAAAATAATTCCGCATTCAATGATATTGCTATAAGTATAATAAATTTAATAATGCACTACTAGAAGAAGATACACATACCTATATATATATAATTTTTTTATTACTGTGCATGATCATTACTGATAAAGAACATATTATTATATACATATAAGATAATAACACATGACACCGTTTTTCCCTGAAGAGGTAAGCAGAGGCGTGCAGTATATTCATAAATTTCACCAGTTACGATTATGTTACACGTTCTATGGAATACGGCGTAAGCCTATTGCTATACACCAGACAGAAAACCACACTCCGTGCTACTATCGGGAATTTCAAGTTAGGAATATATTTTGCTGTAGGTATATAAGCCGTGTTTAGAGATTCAGGTGCACGTGTCGCCGCAGAGCTCGTGTCCGAGCGCCGGCGGTCGTGCGCCGTGACAGGCGAGTCAATTTCGCCGCGCAAACACTTGAACGAGAGCTCTCGCACGTGCTCACCGCCTGGAACCAGCTGAAGCTGCTAATACTACATCATTGTACCACTTTACTGCCAGCCTGGGTTCAATTCATTTTAAAACATCACGCCTGTATTTCCCTGACGGGGTTGATACGGGGGTATAATGCTGCAATTTTCACCAGTTATTTTGTAGGTATGGTATGTTATGTTATCGTTTCATGTAATAAGGGGTAAGCCTATTGAAATACATTGCATCAAGGCCCAGAATTGACGCTGTTGGGGCGAATTTCACGTTACTAAAATCCAATAATACCCTCTCCGAATTGGATTTGGAACCCAGCACTTCTCACTCCGGCGTCGCGCTTGTAACTACTACAACCACCAACTACCAACGAGGCTGTAAAATGTGAAAATCAATAATGAATATATACATGTATTTGTTGACGCAAATTCTAATATATTCTTATCTCATAAATTCGTAACAGCACACCAAGAATAATTGTACCGACGACGTATGTATGTGTCACGACTAACTTTTGTGGGTGTAAATTCACAGAAAAACAACTACCCATAAATGGATACTTAGTAAGAATATTCAATGTTGTTTAACATTTATCAACCTGGAAAATATACTGTACTCAGCGGTAACTCAGATTCTTGTTTTTATACATAGTAGGTACTGCACATTAATACTCGGCGATGTTTATTAGTTTATGATCTGTATATAACAAACAATGTTAACGAACTGTTATTAATAATACCCATTATTGAAAAGATTAATTGATACTGACAGTGCTGTTAGGTCGCTTGCAGAAGTCATTGTGTGGTGCCAGCCAGTTCTGACTGCTACTAGCTCTAGCGAGAGTACCCACTCTTCCAACGTACAATACAGAAATTAAACTTTATACTGTGACAACCCTCTCTCTCGAACTCTACAACTCTGACAATGATAAACTATACGTGTGCAGATTATGGTAAATAAAACGAATGGTTACTGATTCATTTCGTATATCGATCTGCGAGCCGCCGACCTGTGTTTGTAAATATGTATATCCAGCTTCCCCAAGTGCACAGTTATAAATAAACGATGAGCGATACCTAGTTGCCAGATACTAAATAATTTTCCCCCACATTATTCTACCGACGCGACGTCTACCATTACCGAAACACACCTGCGACCCACATTATTTTGCTCTGTTATTATTATTGACTAATGAACGACATTAGTGTGCCAATTATCTTAAGTTATTAGTAATGTTGTTATTATTGTCGTAACGCCGGGTCTCTTATGGGGTAAGCAGAGCACCGAGTGGTAAATCTCTATGCTTACAAACATGAGATTTAAAAACGTTTTTAATGATCATTTAAAATTGTAAACATTTTAAAGTTATAGAAAGTCAGTATTGATTTCCGCTTAGTAAGTTGCGATCGATTTGTTGTATGGATTGTTGTTTTATAAAGACATGAGTAAATGTTGTTAAACGATCGCGGTCGCAGTGCTGGGGCGGTATGCGTGAGGTTTTATTTTCGTATGATCGTGTGGTATGAGGTCGATCGAGGTGAACAGCCCTCGAAGGAGAACCGTTGACCCCCGATCACATCCGCGTGAGGCCCCTATGTATAGTAGATTGTGTAAACTATTCAGTATTTAAGTCGTACGCAATATACTAACTGCGTAGTCACTCACTTTTGTGTTGCTTGTCCAAACATGAAAATGGATTTCTTACATGTAGGTACAGCGCGTCAGGTCTACATCTATAGAGATGTTTGATGCTCTATTATCTCTGCGTACCCCGTAAGGGACCTAACGTGATAGTATAACAATAATCTCTGACATACAATTCGTGTAACGTTTATGAAACCAGTTTCAAACGGTACAGCACGAAGAACTTTCCCTTGCTCTTTATGTGTGTTTCTATAAATACCTATAGTATGTGTTCTCTTTATGTATGTTTGTATGAATGAATATATATTATGTAATCTCGTGTAGATTCATAACGTAATGTTAAGGAGACCGGAAACCAATATCGTTTTTTACATTCAAATACATACATATTAATGAACTTTTGTTATCAGTGATGTAATCACTCGGTATCAACAAACGATAGTTGGGGAAATTGCACTTCTAGAGTTTAGGTAGGATTTGTATATCTAGCTAGGTTCATATTTTCATTATCCAATCGATAACAATAATCGGTCTTTGAGTAAATTATCTAGAAATGGGTTTTTAACATCTTATATGTAAGTGTTTAACTTACGTTTATATTGAAGGTGTTCTAGCGACTGATATATATGAAAATCCATAGTACAATGTCGGGTGGATAAGGTGGATGGGGTGTTATCTCCTATACTAATACATAATTTTTTCCTGAAGTCCTCCCCCTTCTTCAGTCTTGAATTATCGTGTCGTAACACTTTTTAGTTGACAAGTGCTAGCCATTTTTTTTAGTAAAAATTTATTTTCTATATCCAATTTTTTTCCTAAGCGCTTATGAAACTTTAGTATTGAAAATGAATGAAGCGGGTTACAGTTAACGTTAGCTCACACGGTTAGCTCAGTTTCCACGATTTCAAATTATGCGTACTCTTAGTACGTAAACCTTGCTATTGACAACTCGGTTTTCCCTTGGTTTAGAATCGGCTTTGATCGTCCATAGATTTATGAAAAAATATTTCGTTTTGACACAGATGAAAATAAATTTAATCTTGAGTCTACTGGTTTGAATAACTACAAAAATAATACTACAATAATATTTTTTTCTCTGGCGCGCGGTTTGAATCTACCAGTCTAAATGGTTTTGTAGGTGGATTCTGACACTACTGCTGCGGGCGCAGTTCAACAGATGAGCCTGGTATTCTTCTCCGGAATCGTATGTTCCCTGGAAATGAGATTGCAACATCGCCGCTGACTCGCCCAAAACGGCGTGGGAATGAGGCTTAGGTATGCCGTATAACAATTGTTTAATTCGCTTGATAAAGATCGACACTATTTTCGCTAGCATCAGTTGTATAACTACCGTTGTTGAACTCGAATAGGTTTACAATGTAGAATATTCTGCACCACTTATGGTATTAAGCTGACGACTTAACCTATAATTGTAAGATAATTGAGATTCAAACAATACAAACTCAAACAAAAAGTTAAAAAGAATCCCATAGCATCCGACTCGGTAATCAAATCCAGGATCTCTCGATCAGCAGTCGCGCTTGCAAACCGCTCCACCAGCAACGCAGTCAACTTTGATATTTTTCATATATACACTTTAAGGCCAAAACTGTGTAATTTCATTAATAACAACCGTCGTTTAACACAATGAACCCGGAAGGAAAAGCTCGCTGGGCACGGCGGGGCGCAACGGTATCCCGCTCCGGCGCTGCGTCTGCTAATGGCGCTGTCAGTACACTCGCGTTACGCTCCTACCCATTTACTGTTGAGGATGTGCTAGCGAACCCATTATTACCACCGCTGAAGAGCTTTTACATATCGCTCATATGCAACTAACGTGGAATACCTCAAAATCACTACCTTTCAGAAAACAGTTCATAAAGTTCGCAATCATAATTATTCTATCACTCGTATATTAATAAATCATAGAATAGTCATAAGTAAAATCATATATTAATAGTCATACAATAATTCTGATTTCAAACTTTCTAGTGTATGCTGAAAGATGGTGTTTTTGATATGTTAAACTGTAATCGCAAATAAGCCATATTATGACTATGACATTTTTGTACTGCGACCAATAGCTAGTTGTTTTTAGGTAGCTGTAACCGGAGTTTCCTTGATAGTTTTATAGATACAGTCTAGTTATGAATGTTATGGGAGGAGGATGGGGATTATTATTATTTTTATTGTACTTCAGTGGTAGGCTGACAAAGATGACGATGATAAGTACTCGTATGTAAATCACGTATTTGAGCACATACATATATGTAAGTATTAACAAATAAACATGATACGATTCACCGCAACCGTTCAGGCAGAGAGATGTCTAAATTAGCATTCAGTGAGCGTAGGAGCAAAACGTGGAAATTATAAAGCATATTAAGTCCCGTAAATGAGTTTCTCGCAGCCCGTACTAACAGCGTGTAATTAGAGTCAGCTCCGACTGGCTAGTACCGTTGGACGAGTCCAGCTCCTACTAACGTATTAAACATTGAATTTGCCTTCCGGATACAGATAAATGAACTGTTGGGTGAACGCGTTTGTAGGTCCTACGGCAATTGCAATGTATGAAATTAAAAATTCACCCCTGACGCCGTAAATTAATTCGAATTATACAATGGGCGCTTTTGTAAATTAGATATTGTCGTTTTTAACCCTAAACATGTTTTTATGTGGATATTGCGTGAAAAGCACAAACGATTTTATAATTATTTTTTTATTATTTGGGAATGAATCATTTATAAAGGTTTCTTTTTTATATGTATAAATAATCTGTGTGTATACATTACTTGTAAAAAACTGTCCTAACTAATTGTTGTAATATTTGCAGTGGACAATAAAAGAAAGAGTTTAGAAATTCATCCCTCTTGGGAGTATAATGGGGATGAAATTTTATATGAAAAGTCATAAATTTTAAATATCCTTCTGTTTGAAGGCGACCAGGCAGCAGAGGGAGAGACAGGCAAGTTTTACGACGTACACAATCGTCAAGTTGATAAATCTTACTAAGTACTTATTATACGAAAATTCGAATAGACACACAGCTATGACACATTGACATAATGTGATCACGCTACATTAACCACCAAGCAATGTTATGTTAAAATAGAATTTACAATTCTCTCTTAAAATACAATAAACTTAACTTTATCCAGTCAAGCATATCATCACGCCTGTTATCCCCGAAGAGGTAGACAGAGGAGCGAGTGCACTTCCACGTTTCAACGGTTACGTTTACATCCCACAAAGGAATAGGTGGTAAGAAAATAGACATACACGTAGTTATTTATACTGTGCTGTATGCAATCCTCATCGCGGCAGAAAACAATATATCCAACCAAGACACTGGTCATTCTTCAATTAAACAAAGAGGGCAGAAACTACAAAATGACCAAGTGACGAGATGGATAAAAGCCGAAAAGGTGAAATAAGTTTTTCAGGACCGTAATAGAAATCTTCAGCCGAAATCAGCCGGAAACGACCAGTACAATATTACATATTAATTATTTATTAACAAAATGTAATAAATAAATTTAATTATAAAACTATATTCAGTCATTTTAATTAATTTACTCCATCAATTTGTAATCTGAAACCGCTTGGCAAACCCTGTAGACTGGATACCGGTACATTCGGTGGGTGTCGAGAGCGTAATTAACTGATAGCAGCTGAATGGTATCATCATTGTCGTAAAAGCTTACCGGACACCTATGTACATAATATATATAACGTAGGTACATAGGTACCCGTGTTATATCTGCATACCTAAATATTTAATAGTGTAGGTATAGAATGTTAGTGGCTTAATAAATACTGATAAATGAATATATCGTTAAAAATATACGAATAGGTATCATGCTCCCAAATACAACATTTAAATTTGAACCCCTTTAACACAACAGTATAACGTTGCTTATTTGAGCTTGTCTTCATTAATAAATAAACAATACACTTTTCCTTCCGGGTTCGTTGAATGGTTTCCCTCGTTCATTTTTACGCATTCAACTCGTTTGAAAACACCTGACAAGTTAAAATATTGTATGTGCACGTAATTATAGTATGACTTTCCAATTCATGAGATCGAGTTAAATACAAGGATCAGTGACCTTTGCGAAATTTTTTTCTGGTGACCGATTGATTACCTTCAAAGTGTTTATTACACATTAAATGTCAATATAATATATGCCTGCCTTGTTGGTCGAGTAGTTGCAAGCGCTACTGCTGATCGAAAGCTTCTGAGTTCGATTCCCGGGACGAGCGAGTAGGTACTATCGAATTGTTAGAACTTAGAATTTCTATTAATAGCCTGGAGTCTGGATTTGTGCTCGGTATATGATATTAAATACAATAAATGCAATGGTAATAACGGGGAGTCATTGTCAGCCTCTTAATGTCCACTGCTGGACATAGGCCCCCCCTAATCTGCGCCACTCTATCCGGTCCTGGGCCTTCCGAATCCAGCAGCTGAATTCAGAAGCTTTAACGGGAAGTAAAATTTATAAATTGGTCCTATGGAGTGCACCACACTCCTCTGCTTACCCTTTCGGGGAATAATGGCATGAAAATAATATAAACATAGAATTGAAACATATAGGATAACTAGATGAATTTTGAAGGTAAACATGGTGAGTATAGCTGAACACTTTAGAGATCTCCATGATGTTTTCTAAGTAAGAGTGTTACGTCTATTAAATCTGTACTTGACCAACGTGGCAGACGATGGCCTTAACTAACACGACAGGTATCCAACATTGGAGCAATAAAATAGTTGATTATGAATAAATTTAACGACACCGTAACAGGTACAAAAAGTATAAAACATTATTATACATATTATAATACATTTTAATCCGGATGTAATTAACTTATATAATTCTCTTATATAACCTCCAATAGCTGTGAAATTACCACAAACGATATACATTATTTCTCCATTTCTACATTACATTGAGGAAATGAGATCGTTCTGAATTAATAGCGTCTCGTGAATAGGAGACAGGAACATGTCCACAGCGGGCAAAAGTTATACGCACTTGATCCGGAAAACGAAGACTCATTTGTAAATGGGCTTTTATACAGGAAAATGTTATCATCCCAAGTGCCTAACGATAAATTAAGCATTTAACAAGATATTTATTTAAATCTTTGCATATAACCAATGTCTGTATGTTAATTCCACTAAGATAAACAATAATTCATAACGACTTAATATTAAATCTACTTATTTGTTTTCGTTATCAAAAACATTGTAATATAATATTTTGCAATAATTATAAAATTCTCATCGAACAATATATCAACAATACTAAATTTATAAAAGAGCGGAACGTTTCTCAAATATCCATTAATCTGCGTTAAATAGACACAAAACACATTTTTATTTTTTTAGCGCGCGCTTGTAAATCAAGATGGCCGCCATAATTAATTTCATTGCGGTAGTTAATAGCCACGGTCGCTTGTTCTTGTGCAAGAGTGCGATCCGGTACTCAACTGGCTTGTGATGACACCTGTTTATCAATTATAATTTACGATATTACTAACCACAGTAATGAGCAAAACAGTCGCTTTCATTAAAGAAACTATTTACCTTAAGTTAATTGTAAATTATACCTTAGTATGAAATACTCCAATATATGTACATACTTTGTATAATACGAAAGTAAATTCAAAAACAATTATTTTTATAGAAACCGGAACTGCAATTTGTGATACAATTATCTCAAAAATATTAATTGTTAATGTTAGTAGGCTAATAAGCTTAGCAATCTATCTATCTATCTAATCAGCCCGTATCTCCCCACTGCTGGGTATAGGCCTCCCTTTTATTGCGCCACATTTCTCGGTCCTGTGCTGCCCGAATCCATTCCATCCATTTCTTGTATATATGGAATTAATGTAAATATTGGAATTCTGCTTAAAATTCATGAAGAGTGAGAACTTGCTGATGGGCCATATTTTGCTGCTGATTAGCATTTTTTGCGTCCTCATCTTCCAATTTTAAGAGTATCTCTGAGACTGACCTAAAAACCACACTAACCGCTCTACTGCGCTAAGTTGATTTCTTTATCTTGACCTGTACAGACGTTCGGTTATTAGCTAATCAGGTCGATGAGCAGACTCTGCTGCGAGGCCTTGGCTTACTCTCGTATATACTGTAGCCTAGATCTTCTGCTTTCGGTGTCAATGGGTTCAAAGAGATACATGTATGTTATAAATATGATTATCAATTATTTTCTGTTAATTTAGTAGATTAATTTAGTGTCAAGTAGGTCGGCACGTGTCAAGCCGAAGCCGATTATTTGTTTTCGTAAAGTTCGAATTTGGTTGGAGCAAATGTTGATGAATGAAATAGACAAATGAATGAGTTTATTTTGCTTTCAAATACTTATGACAACTAAATATTAAGAAAAGACTGCTTTATTGGTCTAGTAGTTGCATGACCGACTGCTAATAGAGAGTTTCTGAGTTCGACCTATGTGTCGGGTACTAATGGGTTTTTCTAACTTGAAATTGTCGGTAGCGGCTTGCGGATTGAATCCGTGTCCGGTATAAGGAAATGTTTACACTCTATTCCATAGTGGGACGTAAACGTAACTGGTGAAACGTGGAGGTGGAGTATACTTCGCTGTCTACTTCTTCGGGAATCATGGGCGTGAAAAAACTTTTTAAAT
>DWME01002144.1:0-21873 GCA_018244795.1 Parelbella ahira ahira | reverse complement strand
TATAAAGAGGTGCGCGCCATGGATTTGAACCCAGGACCCCGGAGTGAGAGGCTGAATTCTTAACCACTAGGCTATCAATGCTATGAAGTTTTTTATTTATACTATATTGAAGTTTAGAATTCGGTGGTTTCTGTCTACCTCGTAAGGGACCTGGCGTGGCTGTGATAATAATAATACATGCCTGTTTAGGTTGGTTGCAGAGACAGAGCCACGGGAGAGCACTTGACCTTAACAAGTGAGAAATATTCCGTTTTCCTTCAAGTCAATTACTCTGGCAGCGCAACTTCAACGCGAAGTTGGGCCGCAACGATACTTTTACGGGGTTATTGTCCCTGTAAACTTTTGTAAGCACCGTTCTGATGTAACTGAAGTTTAAAGCACTGAAGCTTGTATTGTTATGTCCAATGTGGTAAGCAGATGGTACTTAAACATGTCTGACTTATCTGTACTCTAACTACACGATCGTTTTAGAGGTGATTTGCCTATATTTATTTATTTAATAAGTTTCACCCACTGAGTGAACGCTAGCACATTTGATACAGGAGAATATTACACGCGGTAAGAAGTCGTGTCATTCTATTTAGAGGCGCAAACGACATGCGATTTATTATCAAAGGTCAATAATTTTATATTTGTTGTTCAATTTTGTTTATTTAAATATTTACTAAATTGTTTTATTGTGAAACATTAGTAATTATGTTGTAAAACAAAGGTAACTTAAGCCTTCTGGCACTTTATTCCGGGTATGAAATTAACGAAAATAAATTCATTGTTACGAGTAAAGTGACACAAAATATCTATAATAATATTTTGTTATTTCAATCACAAAATTAATTACATATTAAACTCCTCTTTTGTGTATATGTATTTGTATGGGTACATATTGTGGTCGACCTTATTATAAATACAGGCTAAATTTTATTTAATAATATTCCTTTTATTTCTCGCGCTGCATTAAAAGGCCTTTCTAAGGGATAAACAGCGCCTTTGTACATAATCTCTTTTATAGTTTTGTTCTCTTCACCGGATTCAAAATTGGTGAACAAAATAATTTTTTTCAGCGCTTCTAACTGGAACTCTCAAAACGATGCAGCGTGCAGCATGCGATGAGGAGATGGTGTCCTTGTCGTGTCCCCGGGGAACATCTATCAGCATCCAGGTGGCGCAATATGGGAAGGCCGTTGCCAACACCCACAGCTGCATCGCGGAACCCAGCGTTAAGGATCCCGAGGCGGAGGACAAGTGCCTTTGGCCAAATTCTATGCAGGTTGGATATCATTATCTTCAGCATCAGCATCATCATCATCATCATCAGCTTTTGGGTGCTCATTGCTGGAGATATTTGAATAACTCGAATTTAAAACTTATCCCAGTTTTTAAACCTTGGATTCCCGGGGAGGCATATTGAATTCCAAATCAGTAGACTATCGCTGCTCCATTTGGTATTTAATTTTTTATGTATGTTATTAGAAACATTTTTCATAAATTCAATTGTATAATAAATCTGTAAGCAAATACGCTTGTAGTCTCATTGCTTTGGATGTCTTCAGTGATAAGTTTTCAAGCGAGACTTTGTGCTTCAGAGAACGTGCGAAACCCTCGATCCTCTGTATTATCGTTTGATGATAGTGATTGGGCATTTACGAGGTGAAGAGGTAGCGGGGCTCGAGGAGGGGGAAGAGCGGGGAGGGGGTTAAAGAACTGCTTGTACTGGAGTGCTAGTAACGCTTATCTCATCTGATTTACTAGAGAGAATTTTGCTGGAGTATTCATTGCCTTTATCAGACAAAGGAGACACTAATGCTGAACGAAAAGGAATGAGATATATTTATCTTATACAGCCTTGCGGTGATATTTGTAGGTGATCAATTATATAGTTTTTCAACCTCTTTTATTGAGTCGGAATGGGACTAATACTTTTTCAAAAACTAGTGCTAGGAAGTAATGTCTTTTTTATTATTATTATAACTATATCATTACGCCAGGGTCCTAATAGGGAATAGTGGAGTAAATTGAGCGCCAAATATCTATGAACGAATTCCAATTCAAATCGATCTTCTACAAAACAAATATATTTCATATATATATTAGTACTGTACTTCTTTGCCTACTCGTTAGAGAAATGCGGGCGTGATGTTATGTTCAAATGTCTTAAATAACAATAGTGTAGCTAAATCTATCATTTAGTCCTAAGACGCTATATCACCACGGGCTCGTATAACAGAATCTATACTAATGGGTCTAGCTCGTGGATAAAATGGAGGGGCTTTTGTTATTCTACGCGGTTTAACTCTAAGCCGAACAAAGGGCACTCTGAGCTCTATTCAATGAAGTGGTATCACTGGACGTACTCCGTGTAGGACTACGCCTTTAAATGGATCGTACTATATATTCTATTAATATAATGTAAAAACATTTTATTGCGAGTAACCAACACTCATATATGTTAGTTTAACATGTTAATAACTATATTAATACTTATTCTAAATTTATTTCTAAAATGAAATAAAAAGTAATGTTATGTTTGATTTGTGTGTTTAATGTGTTATATTTCATTTGTTTTTTTTGTATTATTTGTAAGCCCCCTCCCGTCCACTGCTGGACATACGTCTCGCCAATAGCACGCCACTGAGCTCGATATTCAGCTCTAGTCCTTTGCCAGCCGCTGCGTATATCGTCACTCAACCTAAGGGCCATTTAATATATTATGATCATTAAGATTTGATAGTTCAGTTGTTTTAAAAGGAAGCCTGTCACTACGACAGTGGTAAAAGGTTGTAAAGTTCAAAAAGGGTTAAAAGATAATGATGATGCTGATAGCAATGATAAGGATGATAATATGGACAGTTGCACCTGGCCACAAGTAAAAAGTTTTCACACCTATTTCTAGAGGTTTAACAACAATTTCTTTTATGTATCTCTACCAGTACTCGCTGCTCCAGACGGTGGTGGAAGCGTGTCAGAAGAAGCCGCAGTGCAAGTTCAGTACGAAGTCGAAGCTGGGACTCGTCGACCCGTGTCCCCATGCGCGGAAATTCGTCGAAGTGGCGTTCAAGTGCCGACCGTGTAAGTTTATCTTTATGTCACTTTTTATTAGTATCTTTACGTCTGTCGTACATACATATGGGTGTATTGTATTGTATGTGTGTGTATGTATTGTATGTATGTGTGTGTGCACCACTTGTATAAGACTGCAATAGTTTTCTCAAATAAAAATTTCCGATATCGCGATTTTGATTTTTTTTCGAATTTGGTCCTGGGTTTAATTCCCGGGTTGTGTACTATTGGATTTTCTAATTTAGAATTTCTAATAGTAACTCAGATTCTGGCTTTGTGCCCGGTGTACGGCTATAGGCTTACCACCTATTCCATGGGACGTCAAACGTTACTGGTGAAACGTGGGAGTGTACTACATTTCTCTGCCTACCTGTTACGCATTTTGATATTTTCATCTTGTCACCAATAAGAATATATATCAGGCACGTGTTTGTGTCTTTTATGATGTATTCATTTTGTATGTACCCCGTAATTTGATTTGCAAAATCTTGTTCGTCGAATTTGTTTCACAATCAACGACAATCAGTGGCACATTCAAAACGTCCTGATTACCCTCCCATATTTCTATGTAAAGCGTTATGTTTATCTGCCATTTTATTTATCATATGTATATCTACATAAGGAAATAAAGGAGAGGAAGAGATAGGCAGAGGATTGTAGTACACTCCTACGTTTCCACAGTTACGTTTAAGTCTCATGGAATAGTGGTGAGCCTATTGCCATACAACGGGCACAGATCAAGACTCCGAGTCGCTACTAGAAATTCTAATAAAAAAAAATAGTACCCGACCCGGGATTTTAACCCTGGTGGGTTCGATTCCCATTCAGAATAAATATTTGTGTGTACTACAGTCAGTACTTGCTAATAAATTTTTTATTACATTAAATAAGTAAATAAAAGTGAATTGTCTGTTTGTTATATCAAAATAATAGCCTTTTAATTAGTGGACGTGTAATTATAAACGGCACATATAATAAAAACGCATATTTTTAATTTTTGGGCGTTCTATATTCGTTCCGGGTAGTCTTCGAATCGGCTGAAGCAATTTAAACGGGAATTTCGGAAGGAAGATGATTATGAGAAGTAACTTAGGCTATTTAATTATTTGTAGAAAAAGTATTAGGGTTCCATGTAAAAAATCAAAAACGCGCAATAAACTACGCGCGGACACACCTAGTACGTCATACATACTTACGAAATATAAATTTTATATCCAAGTCCAAGATATATACTTCGTAACCTTTTCACTATGATTACTTTTATGGTTGACTAGTTCCCACCAGGCATTTAGCTATATCTGCTCTTTGTGTACAATAAAGTGTAAGTAAATAATTTGTCTACCCCAATTGACTCGTATATTTATCCTACCAAACACTTAATAGAATAACAATTTAGAGCCCTTCTGCTCCTTCCCTTATCTCATAACGTTTGCAAGGGATTCCATGGTATGACTTGCAGTAATTCCTTATTGTCATTCACTATAGTGACGTCCATAGCCGATGTCCGTATGTCTATCGATCGCTCGTAAACTACGTTCTGCTCTCCTTTGACGACTCATATCCGTTCGGCTCATACTTTTTACGTAACGCACCCTTACGTTTATTCCCTTGAAGCGTTAAGCAGAGGAGTGTAGTACTCATGCTTTTCTTCAGTTATGTTGTGTGGAATAGGGAGTAAGTCTATTCTATACACTGGTCACAAATCCAGACTCCGAGGTAGTACAGAGAAGTTCTAAGTTAAAAAAAACACAGTAATACTTAGCCCTATAAATATATATATATATATAAATTTGAGTTTTTTTGGAATTCCTTTATATTCCCACCGTTGGCACAAGGGTGTCCTCTCAGGGTGAAATGGTTAAGTCCATGGTGTGCCACGCTGGCATTTGACTAAATACATTTTTTAACTTGCATTCTATCATTCGAAATAGGCTATTTGGCCATTTGGATATCCAAGACAAAAAAGGACGAGAGGCTTTAATAGCGAATGAACATTGTAAGGCAGGTATCATAAAACATGCGATAAATGATTATTACATTTTACACTACATTTGGGCACACATTCTCATTTATCGCACGATAATAATTCTCTCTCGCCTTAGATATCGCTATTCAATGCTTAAGAAAACGTTACGCTAAATAAACGCCATGATATTTTCCCTTTATGAGAGCACAAGTCTAAGGCACGGCTATTATTGGGAAGTTATTGCGTTTTAGCTTTTCTTCTTCCCCCTTTTTCCAGGATTACGTTAGATATTACTTGAGTTATGCGCAGTATTTACATGTAGGAGCACACGCACTCATACACACAAACATACACACATACACACAAATACATACACACATACCGACAAACGCATATGTTTTATGAGCTGATGCTAAATTCATCCATAAGTTACGGTTTGTAAATAATATTTATGAGGTTACTCACACAAATCTCATCGATTAATTACATTGAATTATTAGTTGGTCATTTCGAAATTGATTTATAAAATTTTATTTTTGAATTACGGATTAAATTAAATATACCTAATGTATGTTAGATATATTAAGGGAACGTCAGAAGTAAATAATAATGTAATGTCTTAATGTAATGTCAATAATACTTTCGTAAATCATTACGTTTTTCTGTGTAACTATTGTTTTTATTGTTCAATGTTTGCTCATGTTATGTCAGCGGGTTATATAAACAGGCGGAGTGTTCAGTGATGGCTGTTCCAAATCACAATAGACGGAAACAAACTACCTATAATATAATTGAGAAATTCTAAATTAGAACAATCCAACAGTACTCGACCCGGGTTTGAACCCTTGCCCGACCGATCGGCAGTTGCGCTTGTAACCACTCGACCAACGAGGCAGTCAATAAATGAAGTGTAATTTATATTTTCGTCAGATTGGACATAACACGTCACAAAACCATTTAAACCTACTCATACTTCCTTCAGCCTCGCACAAAAAAGCTCACCAAACGCTCGGAAATGCCGAGTAAGCGTTTAGTTGAAACAATCGAGGGACTGATTCACTAATACCATTGGTACGTTTTATAGGGGTTCGAATTTGATTGATATAAATTATACAGCCTTTTTGGATTTTTTCGTTCGTGATCAAGTGATATTATGGGGATCGGTAGCATGCGTGACGTCACGCGGCGGTCCCCAAAAGCTTGCGTGGAAACTATGGATCATGGGTTTACATAGTGCTATGGATAACTTGGATCTATTATTGGGATACTTATTATTGGTCTTTATTATATATGTACATGGATATCATCGGAATAGGATCCCTCAGGGGATCAGCCTATGTACGTCCAGCAGTGGACATAGATAGGCTGATGTTGAAATATGTAGTTCACATAAAATAACGTTATTATATAATAGGCTAGTGTTTGATTACGACGTTACCTTATAAGGCCCACATAGTCCAAAAAATTTATTCGCCCTTGCTTTGAAGAGTCCTAGATTGTTTCCGGAAATACAGATGCCAGTAGGATGTTCCACCCCGTGGCTGTTCCGATAAGAAGCTTAGAGCCAAATCGTTTCGTTGTGGCAATTGGTGTATCTATAAGATAAGAGTGGTATCCGGTCGTGCGTCGGGCATACTAAAACGTGTCCACAGTATAAAATATCACGTGAAACTCAAGTCGCAGACGCTCTATCATACTGTTCTTAAGCAGACGTTTTACTGCTCTATACGTTTTACCATTTAATCCATTAACAGTCCGTTAATTAAAGGAACGTTTTCAATGTACTCCACCGCAACCTTTCCTTGCGTTTCAGGGGGAATCTGTCTCTTTATGTTCTCGACTACTGTTCCTTCTACAAAATCTCTCTTCCATATTCTGTGTGAAATTTTGGTATTACTTATGTATAATGTATTTGTTTGTTCTTTTTAAATTTTTGATTCCTGATGTCTCCTTTGTTAAACAATATTTATTTACTTTTGATTCACAGTGGTTCTATATTTGTATATATGTATAATTCAATATGTATAATTAAGTACGTATATACTCAGGGATTACAGACGTGATGTAACGTATCTAGTAATTTCTATTTCCTGGCTAAGTGCGATTAATACCAGCTTATGCTTGTACTTCATACAACTTTATATCTTGTGTCGATCATCATCATCATCAACATGATTATCATTAAATTCTTTACAATCAAGGGTATTTGAGGGTATTACATCATCAATTGACTATAATTCTAATTTATCGGAGGCGTCTGATAAGGATTTTTTAAGTGTCTAATATCTAAAACATTGTAATGACGTACTTCCAGTTGTTGAAGTTCTGATATCAAAGAGAGTAACCCAACATGTCTCTACTCTGTGCTTAGATTCTAACATTGACTGTTGTCTTTGGTACTTGCAGCATGAACATATACATTGAATTTTTAATTTAATTTGTTTGTAGGTATATATAAAAAAAACTCAGCTTTCTGGACTTTTCTAAAACAACGTAACATCACGCCTTTATTACTCCACGAGGTAGGCATTTTGAACTTTTCTATAAACGTGTCAACTCATTATTTAAACATCACTCTATTTAATGTACATACATAGTTTTCAAAACGGGTAAGAAAGATTTGTCTTCACATATTAACAAAAAATATTGTGAAACTAAGAAATCTTTGATGGTATAAAAATTGTATATAATAAACAATATGTGGGGTTACAGCTAATCGAGCTGGGTGATGGTTTAAAAAGGGTGTTCCGAGTGTATTGAAGTGATTTACGGGGTAGTTAAGTTGCGAGGCGGGTCGGCGACCGGGGTGCGCCTGGGCGCGGTGCAGGAGCGCCCTCATTACGGTATGGGCTAACAGGATAAATGCTTCCTTTTTTATTTATGATTATTTTCCACGTATTGTCTGACTGGTCTGTGGTTCTATAGTGATACTGAGTAATGGGTTGGAGGTTGTGGATTTCGTTCCTATACAGGATGTATATTTGTGTGATGTGTGTATCTGTTGTAAACGTACTTGTGTTTATACATATGTCTGAAAAATGTATATTTGTATATTTAATAGCTATCTGGTTATTATAGTACAGTATTTGTGAGTTGCTTAAAGATATTATTATTATTATCGTGATTTGATATTTTTATTGTTTTACTAAATATTATGTAAGCAAACTTAATTTATGAAGTTCTAAAATGAAGTATGCTGAAAGTTAATAATTAGTATCATCACCGTCTTCACACACTCTGAATAATAATATATTATTTTTAAACAAATACAAAACAAACAATTGTGCTCATCACACAAAAATTTATGTTCGGCGAGAATCGAACTCACGATCTACCTTGCACAGGTCAAGTTCTCTAACTACTGGATCAATGGGTTAGTGAGTCTATACACATACATATGTATAAATGTATAATGTGTCAGTTCTTACCTACGTTCAATTAATATAATGATGACTGAGTAGGGTAGACACAGTGGCCAGTAAAGTTTTGACTTTAATTCCCGGCGGTGACGAATATTCGTGTCAGAACTTTTCATTTTTTGTTTCGGACTTTGTCTCTAGGTAGAGTTCAGGTTTTTGTTGGATAACGCGTCAAATAAAGCAGATTGTGCTACAGAAATCGTGTAAGTTTTCTAATACTCGTCATCAGCCCTTTCATCGTTCCATTGCTAGACAGGAGACACCTTTCAGAAAGGATAGGGTTAAGGCTGTAGTCTACCACTCTGCTCAAGTGAGAGTTGGCGGACATTAAACTGTTATTATTTTCATAACAGGTGAATCATAGGAGTGTAGTTTACTCCTCTGCCTACTCCTTGGGGGAATTACCTACTCGCGTTATGTTATGTAATGTCAATTGCTGCTCCCTTCTAATCTTAATACGGAATAGTGCATCAAGAGAACAATATGAAAAGGGTATGGAAGTTTATTAAGGTGAATATTAAGGGAGGGTCGTTGGCCGTGGGGTAGCTCAGGTGTGGGTAGTTGTGGCCACTCATTACGTATGAATACTGGCCAAGTAATAATACAAGTTTTTGTTTATACCCCACAGTTCATATATATCTATATTTTCAGTATATATTATGTATCTATTAATGTAGGCACGTTCTGCAGTGAAGAGCACGACTTGCCAAATGTAGCGTAGGACGCCCACCGATTCACAATGTACATACACAGCACACAGACTCGCACACACACATACACAAAGTGTATGTACATAAAATATTTACCTAAAATTTGTTTGTAATTATACATTTCGAATTAGGCTGGATACACGCTTACAAGTATATTAAGAGCCTCTTTAATGTTCCGGTTAACATTTCAAAAAATTTATAACATTGCTTTTTTGACATAAGTATTATATTTACATTAAGTTACCTAATATAACAATTTTTAAAAACTGAATAAAATCCTGTGAGCTTATATGTTTCCGGTAATTGGTCCTTTCTGTCTAAGCTGTAATGTGCCTGGCGTAACGATATAAATATATTTAAAAATATAAAAAACAGTTACAGGTTTATTTCACGAAACATATCACGTTCTAATCGTCTGGCGTCTGTCGATACATGCACACGGCTAGTTTTTTAACGAAGTTAGATTTCGTCATAAGCTAGACAATCGAGTTTAAGAGATCGTCTCGGCAGTTTATAAACCTGCGGGATACCTAGACTGAGTACCAAGTGGGTCTTGAGAACATTTATATTTGTCTCATATCTTTTAATCTGTAGATCTAAGAATAATTGGTGTACGTCTGTGATTTTGAAACAAACTGCTTTTTTAAATTTATTGTTATTTATTATTGACTGTTTTGTTGGCCGAGTGGTTGCAAGCGCGACTGCTAATCGAGAATTCCTGGGTTCGTTCTCTCTCACAATCTCTCAATAGGTTAACCCCTTGTTTCATAGTGGGACGTAGAACGTAAATAGTGCAACGTGGAATTATACTACACTCGTCTGCCTATCCGTTCGGAAAGATTATTAATTAAAATTACACAATAATAAAGCTGGTTCAACAAATACCACAAGAGATTTGCTCGCGTAACGTCGACATTAATTAATTATAAATAGAAAGAAAAAAATCGCAAAAAATTAATCATTTCCAATACGATCAGTTCGTTTGATGACATTTTAATGAACTATTGCTATCTCTTTCTCTCGCACGCTATTCCGTTTCTAATTTCACCCGAGGTCTCTAATTACAGTAAAAAGGGGATCGTTTTAAAGCATTTTTAATTTCAGAAATCCTTTGTGCAAACGGAAACTATCGGATAATATCGCTCCTCGTCCGTTCGAAGCCCGGCGTTTCAATTTTATTTTCACCATTCTTTCAAAGTGTAATGCGCTTTTTTTTTCTTCAAATCCGTCCCTCTAATAGTCTTTTTCGTTTCTCGAACCAGACGTAACCCGCAATTTATGAATTTGCTGACAAACTTTATATAACACACACTAAGTATTATTTATTTATATCGTTACACCAGGCCTCTCATGTGGTAGGCAGATAGCTCCTTGTACAAAATACACTATCTTTAAAGACCTTAAGTGATTTTTTTACTAGTAATATCTCTTGACAAATAATTTCATTCATTTTTCGTCATTTATAAAAGCAATTTGTTATGCTTTGTGTTGTTTTTCTTTTATTGTATGCATAAACCTGGCTGCAGCCAGGTACTGCGTTACGTAGTATTATCCAGGAAACGATAAAAACCAGGAATAACGGGGCATCGTGACCGTTGCATAGGAGAGGAGGAAGCTAGATAAATGAGGAATACTTTTAATAATAACATAAATGCTAAATTATGACTGTTGGTTTGTACGGCTTATAACATAAAGAACGTGTAAAAATAATATAAACTAAACGAATTTTCTTGAAAATTACTTCACTATTTTTGTCACTTAATCTTTACAAGTTGGCAACTTTGAAACGTTAGACTTACGATAAAAATTTTATCATTTATTAATATAGTCATTCAAATTCCGAGTCGGGTACTATTGGATTTTTCTTGCTTAGATTTTCTAGTAGAAATTCCTAGCAGGGGCTCGGAGTCTTGATTTGCGCTCTGTGTATGGCAATACACTCATCACTTATTACATTGTGGGATGTAAATGTAACTGGTGAAACGCGGGAGAGTACTACACTCCTCTGCCTAGCCCTTCGGGGATTACAGGCGTGATGTTACGTCTACGTTGTTACTAATAAGTACCACTATTTCTTAAATATTCAATATCTCAATATACAGTACCATCATAAAAAGAAGATCACCAAAAACTTAAAGGTAAAACTTGCTTCACAAAACTAGCGCGAGCACGCCATGTATTTACAATGACAATGTATTTTAGAAATGTATCGTATTGTATTGATAAGCTAAAAGACATAAATCTATTACTGTCGGTTATAAAGCCTTAACGTAATCTGCATTGTTTAAAAATATATGACCCTAAAAGAATAACACTAATGCAACAAACACAAAGATATGACATTACGCAAACGAACCAACACAGACTATGTATGCTCGTGCATAATTCACTAAACGCTCACTCCTGTTTCATAATAAAATGTATGTATTGTTTTCAAATGGAATTTGTCTCTATTTTTTTGTTTTTATTAGTCCTTCTTTTTGAAAAGGAGTTTATTATTTAGAACTTTAATAGTTTAATAATTAATAGGTAAATATCCTGGGTCGTCCAGCTTTGGGATTCTAAATGCCTTATCTTATGTTCATCGGTATCTACTGTGTTTGATATTGCGTTGAAGTCAATAAGAAATTAGCAACCGTCCTCAGTAGTATCATTGTGTAATTGGAAATTCCACGTTTATTCGTCTGCATCTAGTGTGGCTAATATTACGTTGAAATCTACCTTCACAACAGTGAGATGTCTTTAGAATATTTATGGCTTTGTGTACGGAGGTTAGCGCATATATCTCTATGAATTTCGACGAATGCCGATTAAATATTCTAAATATGTGATACTTTTTTATTTTTGCAGAAACTCTCTTTATATTCATCACCTTGGTGACAAGTGACTTCTGGCCGAGAAATCAGAGATCACCTTGGAAAAGATATTCATTTTCTCGGTGATAGGACAAATTACCAAACTTAATAGTTATCATTTTCTTTCTTCAGATTCCAGATAGTCCTATAATGCTCAAGTTTTACTGATCTATTTCTTTTATCAGCACCTATATCATATTCTTGGTCTTCAGCTTACAGGTGTTGCAAAGCTACAAAAGTCGTCGCTTATGACATCTTGATCCTTGGAAACATTCTAGGCACTGCTTGCCCTGTATTAAGATCTCTGCCAATGAATCTCAGAATCGCCAGGATCTAGGGACTGAGTATTTTTAGTGTTCTATTGTGATGGGGTGACAGAGTGTCATATTGATATTTAGTAATCAACCCACCAATTATAAAATTACCATTTTATTTGCTTTCCTAAATCTGGGTAACGTTCCTGTTCGTAGAAAACGAGCAACATTAATGGCTTCCATTAAAAAAAGACAAAACACTACATCGCTAATTGTTAAACGGTTACGATGCTTTCAGCGTGCCGGTTTCGGATTCCTAATGGAAAGGGTTGCGTTCGAAATTAATACGGCCAATTTCACACACCCTACGTATTTAAACGGTTCATGGAAAATTAACTAGCGTTTTGTTTGAAGGTTGCTTGAACGTGCTATTGTTATTTTCTTTTATATGCGCCGCTGTTCAATTCACATGTTCTTTTATCTTCACTATCATTTGTCTCATATTTACATTAATATCTTCACGCCAAGTCTCATACCGGTAAGGTGGAAGGTAGGGAGTGCCAAATATCTCTATCCTTGCAGATCCGCCGTGCTTCTTCCACGTTCGTAAGTCTCTTCATAGATGACTTGTACATCTTCTGTTATGATTTGTCTTAATTTGTTTTCACTGTAAGTTATACATACGCCCTTTTTATAAATATGTAACCAGGTGGTTTACCATACAGACGACTGTAGCAGGATTATGAGGAAATTGTTATGGTTATCGAAAATCGTACCAAAGTTCTCTTAACCAGTAGTTGCGATTACCATTCGAGCAACGAGGCAGTCAATTACATATTATTGTTGGGAAAATATACGACAAATTATACATTTTATTAGTTTTTCCCTTATGTTAAAAGCGTAAATACGTAAGTAATCAAACCGAATGTTACCAAGATACTAAAAAGTAATTCGAACACAAAAAGCAGAAAAGTATATTACTAAAAGTAATAAAGTAAAAACATTAGGATCATAGCCTCCGTGGACGAAGGGCTAAACTAGTCATATATTATTTTTAATAAGAAAAATACATTGTCTCCTATCAAGCGAATAACGAACTTTTCATTCATAAAGCATTGCGCACTTTATTTAAATTTATAAACGAGGAGGGACAGATGTTTGTAGATATTGCCTGCCTTGCACCAATAACATGACGGTAAGTTTCATATTTTCAAAGTACAGTTTTGTAAATACTTTAAAATATACATACATGGACAACTTGATTAAAAAAGCGAAATAATATACAAATTAGTGCAAAGAATAAAAAGCTAGGGGGAATTTTGGTGTAACATGATTATTTTTGAAATACAATTTTGTTGTTGACTGCCTGGTCGGTCGTGTGTTCGCAAACGTGATTGTATACCGAACAGTCCAGGGTTTGATCCTAGGGTCGGGTCCTAAAGAGTTTTTGTTGAAGTTCTTGAAATATCTGAAATTCCTGTCGTGATACGGAGGCGGGATTTGTTCTCGGTGTATAGCAGTAGGCTCACCTTTATTTGATGGTGGGATGTTTAACTTAACTGGTGACACATAGGAGTGTACAGCACACCTCTGCCTACCACTTCGGAGTTTATAGGCGTGACGTTTTTACAGTTATGACAATGCTATTATGTACTAAACATGTACGGTTTGACGAAACAGATTTAAAAAATATGCGTATACATATCAGTGATAGAGATAGAAAGCTAAGTGGGGTCGGTGGGGTAACATGGTAATTTTTCCACACGCAAACCGAAAATAACTGTTCGTTATTTGAATTCCTTGTCGACAAATCGTTCGTCTTTTGTCTTATACCAATTTGCGGTGGAACACGTTAGTAAACGGGGAAACAAATTACATCTATTAGGGGTCTCTTACGTCAGCTGATATGGGGTCATTTATAACCCGGCGCGCGTTCTCGAGGAATATTTTTTTATTAATAGTTTTTTTTTCTTTGAGTGATTAATAGACGCATTGAAAAATCAATTCACATTTTCGTCACAATTTGTTCTAATGTATAATGCCATTCATTACCTATCCTAAAAAATTATTGTTATAATTTCTACAAGACACTCGTTCAGTGATTGGTGGGAAAAATCGTGGGCACGATTTCGTGGAACAAATATTTGTGTAATGGAGACAAGTATTTCGTCTCAATTCTCAGACAGACATTAAAAGGCAAAGTCATTTGTTGTGGGATATAGATTACAAATAGAAAATTTGTTAAAATTACACCATTAAGTCCTCTATATTCTTACCACTAATGGGCATACAACAGTAAAGTTACAGTAAGTTTATTTAATAACATTACGTAAGCAACATAGATGCTGTGTTTAGTGTACCTGGCTGTTGAGCCGGTGGTCGTGGGTTCGATTTTCTGGGACAAATATATGTCTGATGAAGATAAATATTTCGATCTTTGTTTGATATTAAAAATAACACGCGTAAACATATAGTATATATTTATAGGTATGTCAATACGTAGTTTGTCAGCCATCTGGACACCATAGTACACTCTCTGCCCATTTTGAGATCAGATAGTCGCGTGTGGCGACGTCTCAAGATATTTATTATTATTATTCTCTGTTCTTATTTCTATATGCATTTGCTGCGAATTAAACTTTAAAGTTAACACACATTCCAGTTATTTTAACTTAGGTATTTCTTCTGCTGACTCATAAATGATAGCAACCCATTCGAGTCAATAATGAAACTTTGTTCTTTGTTCTTCGTTCTGTTTGACACTATGACATGCTTTATGTGACACGGGATAACTTCGATTTAATTCATTGTACGAGTCAAATCCCTTGTCGGGTGCTATTGGATTTTTCTAATTTAAAATTTCTAATAGTGACTCGAAGTCTGGAACTGTGCCCGGTGTATGGCAATAACCTCACCACCTATTCCATGGGATTTAAACGTAACTGGTAAAACGTGGGGGTGTAGTAAACCCCTCTGCCTACCCCTTCAAGGATTACAGGCGTGATGTTACGCATTTTATTTTCTTTATTTAATCATTGTGAACATTAAATTTCCCTACAGTTATGCACATGAAAACAAGAACGAAAATATCATATAAGAAAACATTAAATTTACTTTTCCACACTCGACTAAGGGCCTGTCTCGTGAATGTATGTATGTATGTATACTCACACTTTTTGGGTGTCTTTTGTTTCGTGAGAAGGACGAAAGTGCATAGAATATTCGATGTTACCATCATATATTTATCTCGCGGATTGTTACGGAGTGAGTCACGCAGCTGCCTAGGAAAAATAACTTCAAAAACCATGCGTATTGTTTCGTTAAGGAAACTTTCAGAATTGTTTATTATTATGTATTAATATTATGATTATAAATAAACGAATACAAAAAATTGTTTTAATATAATTACGACATCACGCTGCAAACTTCGTAACGGACCTGTCCTTAATGAAGTTTTCAGGGGGCATCGAGAGCAAAATATCACTATTATTACATAATGTTCAATGTGGTTCTTGTTTTTATACCTATTATTCTTTCATTCCGCCGATTCTCTTACGGGGCAGGCAGAGAGCATCCTCTTCAAACAATAGTATCTTTAGGGTAGCATTATTAAATCACAATGTAGCATTAGAAAATTTCTGTATTGGATATAAAAAGAAAATATTTACTTTTCAGTCAATTTCAAGTTAATATAGCTTATATTGAAACTTATTTTGTTTCATATAAGGGTGCTTACACATGTGTATTTATTATCTATTTCTGACTATCTGATTCGGTTGTTATAAGCAAATTTAACGCAATATATGTTTTTGTAGATGAGTTCCGAAGTCGAACGGGGTGCGAAGATGACGTCATCAAGCTGAGCTGCAATCCTCACTCCAGGGTGGCTGTGTTTGACGCGCAGTTTGGAAGAACGGAATACGAGTCCATCACGTGTCCACAGGCGCAGGGTGTGAAGGATGAGAGTGAGTGAATAAGAGTATTGTGAGAAGACAGAACTGCAGAGTCCAATATTTTTTCAATTTTTCTTGCTATCTGTTTCACTAATTTCTTCTTATTCAGGCAGATGGGGGTGATACATTTATTCATCTGTTCATCGCTGTTCACTTGTTATACGTCTCATTGAATAAGGGTGAGCCTAGTGCCATACTCAAATGAATGGCAATAGACAAACCCAGGCTCCGAGCTACCACTATGAATTTCAATTTAGAAAAATCCAAAAGCATCCGAACTGGGGATCGAATTGACTAACTGACTGACAGACTGACTAAGTTGTCACAGTTTTACAAGGGACTACTTGTTTACTCGTATATGTATAACGATGTATATACTTAAGTACTTATATTATATCATGGTGTGTTACATCGTTCCATTTATTTTTCCTTCAAAATCTATTTTAAAAGCGTTTTAAAATGAAGATGGCACGTTTATAAAAAGGGTGCCCAACCACCGAAATATATTAAATACCATTTCTGGACGTAAAAATAGTGACACAACACCTTCATCAACACACGTTTACATTATTGTCAAATAAAAAGATCGTTTTTCGTACTTGTCACATTGTTGACGCAAAGGCGATATACGTACCGAATATAGATCCAATGGTGTCTACATTGTTGCATATTGTATCTACGCAGCGTCCTCTGAGACCCACTGTAACTCTAAGCTCAAATTGTTCTCCTATCCCATCGCAGGACATACACCTGCTTCCTTGAATTCATTTCCTCCAGTGAGTCCCCTTAGCATCGTTTTCTCAATTCCCTTTCTTGTCCTGTTAACCTTTTTCCCCTCTTAGTAAACTCTTGGCGCCGATATAATTCGAGACGCGCGATAAAAATATAGTTGATTCATTTAGATTTTAGTTTCTTGTAATATGTTCTGTTAAATCGATTGATATTTATTTGGTCGCCGCGATCTCACTGCAATCCTCTGAAGTTCATCAAGAAGGAATCCGATTAGGACCGAAAATAGTCGGGCTATCCCGAAAAAATATACGTGAAGTAAGCTGGTACATATTAAATCATAAATAATATTGAAGTACTAATATTCAAAATACTGACAAATGATACATGATGTAGATGTAATATTAAATACTCATGTCTATTTCGGGTGTGCTATCAAATATGCAAGTTGCATCTTGTAACGATTTCCCTATGGATTGACGATGTAGACAGCATACGATGTTCTCTTAGGAACATACTTTAGTATAGCGTAGTACTGACTTGTAGGTTTATTGTGCTTTGCAGTATTAAATAAAGAATTTGTAGGTACATCAGCAGAAGATTTTTAACTTTGACTTTGGCAAATACCATTTGTTACATTTGACATGTTTTGGTTTGTTTGTTCGATGCATTTTAATCTATCTTTATTCTGAAAATAACAATAAAAATACTAATATATTTCCCCATTAATGATTTAGGTATTCATTGAAACATTTCTGATTTGTATTACTGCCTGTGTGCAGTGTCTGTGGTTGTAATAACACATCATTCTATGCTTTGCGAGTGTGGCAAGATTATAACAGACTTAAAAGATATTATGCTGATTATCCGATTTCTAACATATCATCATCATAATCATTATTGTGTATGGGCAGCGTTTAATTACACATGTATATCCTGAACAGAAATGAAAATTTAGTAGCTGAATTAAAATCTCCATTGATAATTTGCGTTGAATTAAGCGTGTATTCAGACTAGTCATACTGAGTCAAGACCGCGTTAAACCAACTGACACGAGCGCTTGTATGGAAGGCTGTGAATACATATAAACATTATAATTTTAATTTCGCACAAAAATACCAAATTTAATTGCTTTCAATACCAATATATAAAGAAAAACTGCCAAATATTAGCACACAAAGTTCACAGTGTTTATTTATTTTATTAAATAAATGTGTAGTTAATTTGTTTTTGCTAATTCTGTACATTCGCTTTGAAATATTAAGTAGGTACAACAGAATAGTTGTTAGTGGATTCTAAATGTTTTATCCTTAAAAATGACAATATCTGCGGTCTGAGAATCTGAATTTGTGCCCATTGTATAGACTACCTATAGTACCATGGTGGGACGTAAACGTATCTAACTGTCGAAAAACGGGAGTGTGCTACACTCCTCTGCTTACCCATTCGGGGATTACACGCGTGATGGTGCTTATTTTTTAATTATATAGATACTCACAAACCTTAATGTTGTAATACATTTACGAAAGTTAGTTACAAGTTTTTCTACTTCTATTATTATTATTATTAGTGGTAATGTTACCAGTTAATCCATTAATTAATAATCCAATTATAGGCTCGACTACACAGTGCTTATTAACGACCACTACACATGCTCTGTGAACATCAGTGCAAATGTCGTCGCAGTAATCAGTTATAATGGCCGGACGTGTAACGTACTGTTTATATTTAATGCGAGTATACCTAGATATATCTATCTTAACTTAGCATGGGATGATATCTTATATGGTAGAATATTCCCTATAGTATATCTTTCTTTAATGAAAGGATCGAGTATGTAATTGGTTTTACGTTCTAGTTGGCATATTTTTTATTATATCTTCACCCTAAGTGCCTTACGAGGTAGACATAGAGTACCAAGCCCTAATTGTCTTTATCCAACAGACCTGACATGCTTCATCCACATTCATTATTCTCGTCACACACACAAGATTACAATACTTAGAGGCAAGGATAATATAAAATAGTACTCCAAGATAAAGTTCGAACCGCCCAGTGTCAGAGAAGTGAATTAATGTGTCGTTTATAGCTTGCTTGGCGCCGTACGCGGTGGAGACGGTTATGCAGATCTGCCACGGCAAGCGGCGCTGCCAAATTGCGGCGAACAGCAAGACGTTTGGCTCGCCCTGCAAGCCTTCCTCGAAGGCCTATCTGAAAGTCATTTACGCTTGCGGTAAGTGAAATAGTATCCACGGCTTTTTACTCGATCGAAACTGGATTTCGAAGCCCTGTTTTTGCAATACACAAGAATAAATATATTAATTTGAAAAAGTGTGCTAATGTTAAATATACTTTATTACCTTAATAAGAGTATATGTACCATACCTGATATACGATATAATGGTCAATAATGTACACCATGAGGGGTACATTTCTTGTGAAAAGGGAACAACTCAACTTTGCTAACGCAGGATGCGGCAAATCCCCGGACCGCGCTGATATTCAGTTCTCCCTATTTATGTACGTGTTTACTGTATACTGTTGATCTACTGTGTAACACTTGTTTACTGTGTAAACTTGGTGTTTATGCATGATTGCTTACTTCCCGATATTTTTGATACGTTAATATTTAGAGGGTATATTATAATAAATAATTTTATTTTCTTAGTACCCCTCGGCGTCCTTACGGAACGGTACGAGACCGCCGCGGAAAGAGATGAAAAAGTTGTTGTTAGTGATGTTAATCGCGATGAAGGCTTTTTCGATGAGACAGGTAATTTTACATTATATATTGAGACGAAGTGCAGCAAATTTGCTTGGAGAAAAGAATCATTCACCCCTCTCGGTCCAGACATCCCTGCAAACGACGGGAGCCCATGAAGAATTTCGTATAGGTCAGAAACTGGTGGAGCTACTCCGAAGAAACAAACGTAATTTAAGTCAGCGCATATATAATCATGTATATAAACACTCACGAAACATCTAAAAACTCGGCTTCCACTCAATACAATAAGATTGCGGTAGGACGATTTGTAGGTAGCGTCTAAATAATATCACTTTTTACTAATAAAAAAAATATTCAGGGAGATAAATATGACAACGATGGCAAACGCAATCTTTAGAACCCGATACATAAGTACGTACCAAGAGATATCAAAAAGTGTTGGGATAATAAGTTTTTATTAAAAACGTCAATAGCTTATCATTTTTTGTATAAGGATAACTATTGAAATATGACAATTATCTACATATTGAAATTACCCTCTACATCGAATATTTTAAATTTTCTACTTCCAAATGGAATTTACATCTTAGTGCTTATTAAAAATTGTTAAAATGTAAAAAAGTAATCGGTACAGTAGAAAAAATGGAATCGTCAAATGCATTCCAGTTTGCCGAATAGCGAGAGAATATTTTCTCTGGCATTTGGGAGCGTTTTAACATCCAACTGATATTAACTCGGAGCTAAAATTTAAAATTTGAATTTGGTCGAAACGAGGTGAGAAAAACAAGTTGTAGCTGAATGTCTGAATCTAAAGTACTAATATTGAAAAGAACTTTAACAAGATTAGATTTTGGAAATGCATTTGGAGCGAGTGGAGATATGGAGTTGTTAAGAACTATAGTCATTTCTGACAATGGTCAAATTTCTATAATTGGTTTGACCTTGAAAAACGTATACATATCCTATAACACTTTTTAGTTTTAAAAGCAATATTTAAAAGATACAGAATTAAACCTTGTAGGTTTCGAAGTTTGGTAGCATTGCAGTTTTCTTGAAGACTTAAATTTATATCAATACAGATGGCGCTGGTGAGAAGTGGGGAGAACCAAATGTTGTATCACCCATCGCGAACCCTGCGCTCCAACCGCATCTTGAAGATGTTAACCGTGAAGAGGCCAAATCTCAAGAAAAGGAGACTCCAACGATACATAAGGCTAAAAATGTGATAGAGCTCCACAAAGGTAGGGCGAATTAATTGTTTATTATGAATTAGCTATGGATATTTCCATAGATTTATAACTTGTCTAATTTTGCTCAGCATAATCTTATAATTTTATAGTGGTATATAACAATCTTGACCATAGTTTGTTCCGCTTTAATATGGATTCAATTATATTTAACCGTCGCACCCATTCAAAGGCATTTATCATGTGGTTAATTTGGTTTACTTTGTAATTTGGTGAACGAAAAACGAATAACTGTAAATTATAAAATAAACTTGTGATTACCTTTTTGGATAGAAATTTGGAAACGTAGGTATAGCTCATTATATTCTATTTCATCCCCATAAATATTATTTAATATCCATGTGTTTCATTTGAAAATTAAATTAGTTGTTATACCTATTATTTGCAATTTTGCACTATTCAATATTAGTGTGACATAATTAGGTACATTAATTTTATGCACACACAGAGTACGTCTATTATGGATGCTGTAAGCCACTTTAAAATTTAATTAGGTCCGAAATAGCGGCAATTCTGCCGCAACAATCCAATACCGGTTATATAATAATAATATCATACAAAGCAGGCCATGGATATTTCCATGCTGTGTAGAAACTGACAGTATGACATTAATCATTGTAGTATAAATCATGATCAGTACCATGGTGTGGCCTGCATAGGCACGGCCACATGCCCTGGCCGATAACGGGCAATGCCGTATGCGGTTCGAAAAGCTGTGCTTTGCGATTGCTAACCGAACCCTGGTGGGCATTACAGACAAAAAACCCATCAGGCAAAACATGTGTCTAGCTTAAAGAGGCTGATGACTATTATGATGATATAGATGCTAACGAATATGAAATATTGTTGTTGTTATGTTCTAGGATATCAAAGTTAGATCATCATCATCGTCATCAGCTTATTTCAGTCCACTGCTGGATATAGGCCTCCTCCAATGAGCGCCATCGCCCCCTGTCCT
>DWME01002143.1:0-21874 GCA_018244795.1 Parelbella ahira ahira | reverse complement strand
GCCGTTGTTTAGTAGTCGAGAAGTGCGCGCGACGTGCGGCGCGGGCGCGTTTCTTTTTTGTCCCCCACGGATTCCATTGCCCGATGTCCAACCTGTAAGTCCGGCAGTTTGCCGAGCGTTGACCGCGAGCCTTGCTACACAGCGCAAAGCCGTTGGGCGACTACGGTGGACGCTTTCGATAGCTCCCGTAAACCATTAACTACACTCTGCCTCGCCTGCCCTTTCTTGATTTCTCGCTTACCTACATCGTTCCGTGTCAACCTTAATAAAAATCGGAGGCGCTTACGATGCCTTACCTGTTTTTTAAATAGCATTCTTGACTTTTTAATGTGTTGGCATTATAGAGTTTTACCAAATGACAACATCACACATCGCTTGATTTTGATCCTTTGTGGATGTTGTTCATATTAACGTAGAAATAAGTACCTATATGATTTCCAAACTTTATATTAAGACACATTAAAGGTAAAATTAGAAAGGTAGCTGATATTCTTTTGAAAGCCGATAATGGACACTATGAGTGGCTTAAACAAGTGCATTATTATTAAAGTGGAAACTGAAGCACGATGAGGGGGCGATATTGGATCTCAAGTAGATACACAAATCCATGGGGTTCATTCACCTATCCTTTACAAACTACGCGCCGAAATGTCATTGTTATAATTTCATTACCATATGTGAGAATACTCTACACATTTATCATGGAACTATAACATGGCAGGAACATAATCACTCAAGTATGAATGAGTTTTTAGTTGAAATATGTACAATACGTAATCGTATCACTTTTTTATCAAATGGTGTTCAACGTAGAGCGCGCTACCAATGTAAATTGTAATTTTCTAGAATTGCGATAAATTTAAAAATAAAATATTCCTTTGCCGCGCTAACTTCGGAGATTACCAAATAAGCTGTCTATTTATAGAAATACAATCATGTGGGCGAGTTTATAGTAATATTTATAGTTTTTGTTGAGGATTTTACTTAGTTTGATACATTGGAAGAGTTTTCGACCAGATTGTATCCCAGAGCAAAATTGTAAATTTACTTTGTTTGAACGTAATTAGATATACAAAGCGTTTATAGAAATGATGAAATCGATTCAACGAAATTCTACGAAGATGACGGAAAATATAAAAATATGTCTGGAGATAGATAAATGAGGAGATATGATAGTTGGGATTAGGATCTCACATGAAACTTCTAATAGATGGAATAGAGTGTAATCTTTCTCTTATAAAATTGAGGTTTATTCGCACCATTGCAGAAGAGGATACTTTCAAACATTCTGTTTATTGTCTTTGAATACTTTTAAATAGAGAATAATTTAAAGAATAAATGTAAATGTATAAGCGACTCAGATTCTCTTTCCGTGTTGAATTTACTTAACCCGCAAATTACACAAATGGCACATTGTTACAATCAAAATTTCAAGGTATTTGCTATGAATTCCCAATCAGTTTTAAGAACGATTTGCAAAGTGGTCGTTTTTCATTACAGTACCAACTTGATTACAATCCTCTCTACAATATTAGCCTCCAAATTCATTACACCGTCCGCGCTACATGCGAAACTAACTGTCAGTACGTCTGTCTGGTAAGTTTTTTCGTTAAAACCCTTAAACTGATTGTTATTAAACTTAACAGAATATAAATAAATTTAAACATATTTGTTGTAATCGTGTTAATTAACAATAAATAAATAAATGATAGATACTTAGAGACGTGGGAAGATAATGGAAGTTACTAATTTTGAAGGAAATTTTATTTTCTGTTTTTTTCTTATAGTGTTATTAATAAAAGCACGCGAATGAAAATCTTACGTATTGTACTAGGAATATATAAAATTTTCTTCATTAACAATATTATCATAATAGCAAATTAATTACTTATAACTTTTTTATATAAAACTTATCTAAAACTACTTATATACATATTTTAAATGTTTTAATAATATGTAATTAATATTTAATATGTGTAAATAATAAGCTTAATAAGATTTTACAAACTTGAAATTTTTTTACAGTAATCCATATTAGCTGCAACTACACTACTAAGTCAAATTTTTGATGTATAATGTAAATGTATTTAAAATTTAATAACAGAGCATAGTGGAACGACGATAAGATTAATAATGATGATATATTCTCCTATAATTAAATATACTCTAAAATATCGTTAGATAGAGGTCTATATAAAAAATTTATATCACGCATAGAATTCCTAATGATAAAAATATTAAAATTGCCAATTAATTATGCAAAATGGTATACATAATTATATTATTGGGGATTGTTCAAGTTTCGTTTGGTTCATAGCTTCGCTGTGCTTCGCTAAAATCCGTTAACCTCTAAGTTTCGATTTCATGTCAGCGTTTATGATACAAACACAAGTTGTATCAGTTATCTAAGTGGTAATCCGTAATATAATAAAATGGGGCAGGAAGGGGAATAAAACGGATTGCCGCGGGAATGAGACGGCGAGTGGATGCGACACGACGCGGTGTGGTTGCGCGCGCGCCGTTCATTGATGCGCAGGCGCCGCAGAGGGCCGGGGGGCGGAGGAGAGGAATGCGGCCGCGGCGAGCAATGACCGCGCCAGGGTCGCTTCCTTTACGAGAAGCGCGGGCCGTCGTACTACAGCCGATTTCCCCGCCCGCCCCGCTCGCCTCGTACTACATGGCCCTCTAGGTGCGACGCGCGCTTTTCGACTTGCAGTCCGTTAGAAAAATTAAGTGCGCCGCATTCCGCGACCGTTTCGGTGTCTCTCTATCACACCTCAAGGTCGCGTATTTTCCGTTTCATTCAAGCATTCTATGGTGCGCACTATAGCGCTACCACAGAATACGGTTTTCCTCATGTGTAAGTGTGACGTTACTGTGGCCTCTAAAAGATTAACATTCCTTGCGAACTTCTGATTAAATACGTAAGTCCAATACGTGGTCATTGAAAAAAGTCTCACTACGTGGACACGTAACTGCTGTAGTAACTATGTAACTATTGAATTAGGTAGGTAATTGTTTTAGAAATTAATGTTTCGTTTGCTTTTAAGGAGCGAACAATTTTAGGTAATAAATTATACAATAATCAGTTTTATTAACACTGTTTAATGGTCAGAACTACCATCTAGTTGTGTGTTCAATAGTACTGAAGTTGTACTCAAGTTAAGTTAGTTACACAGGCGTCGCTCAGGACCAACTTTGAAATGATGCAACGCTTTATTTTAACATGTGTCTGTAATATGGAAAGCATTGCTCTGCAGATATGCGATAGTCATAAGTGTTTTATAAGAAAATAAAACGTAAATCATGCTTGTAAGCCCCGAAGTGGCAGGCAGAGGAGTGTAGTACACTTCCACGTTTCACCAGTTTTTAAGAAAATAAAAACGAATATTTATTCTGAAATACACATTTATATGTACATATCTATATTACGTAAGTTAGTTACAAATTTAAATATAATGAGAATTCCAATTATGTTTGAGGTTCTTACTTCCTCATAATTCTACGTTCAGTAATTTTTAGGTTATTACGAATATAAATGTGTAGATTTTAAATGTCAAGTCATTTCAAAAAAAATAGTTATCAGCAATTCTGTGCCGCACATTAAATATTACTTATATGATAATTTTAGATGTATTCCGTTAATCTGTTGAGTTGGATGGTTGGATGGATTGGTCGGATAAGGCGATTCTTTGAAAAGTTCATAGGCCTTTGTTTGGAGTTACGAGTACATCGCACGGGCCCATTCAATCAAAAGATATTAGATTATCTTTTAAGGATACAAAGAACAACGATGATGCATTAGGTTAGGAGAGTTAAAACTGAACGTACCTACAAAAACAGACGGAACAAGGAGGGAAAAGCTAATTCATTACTGTTAGTAGATATACATTTTTATAAAGTGCAATCGGTACAAGTAATATTTTTTTATCTTATCAATATACACATTTCATCTTATCAATTCCATGTAATTTCAAAACAAAGCAATGTAACATCTATTTTAATCAGCCTACGTTAACGTAACATCAGGTGTATATCTCGCGGAAGGGTAGGCACCGGAGTGTAATCCTACATACCCTACGTTTCACCAGTTACGTTTACGTTCCACTTTGGAGCACGGGTGTATCTATTGATATTTTAGTCGTTTGTCTGTTTGATCGCTTATAACTCATAAATTACGAAAGTCTTTTTGACACATACTGGTATAGTGATAGCTTATTTATTACACCGACCATGATGTTGCAAACTTTTAAGGGCGAAAAGTTATCTTGTTTCCACGGAATGGCGCGCGGCGCTGCACGTCACAACTATAAGGATGTACACAATTTTTAATTACTTAATTAAATTGTGTAGGTCTACCAAAATAGCGTACGTGTCTAATTTATTGCTTTATATAATATTTTTATGTCCGCTCAGGAACTGCAATGTTTGCTACACTTCGTCCTCCACAATGTGTATTTGTTAAAGATGATTTGTCGGCCATAATATTATTGTGGACAGTAGATTAATACAAGTCCAAATTAAGGTAAAATTAAATAAGTAAAGGTAGGCACTAGGTGGATCTTACGACTTCGCTATATATAGCCTCATAGATAGTTCATATTTCGGCCCTAATGGGCAACACGAGGTAGGCAAGAATTATTATGAACAATTTATTAAGCCAAATCCTTTACGGTGACCCGTAAAGGTCCTTGCCTCTCCGACCTCTGCCTACCGACAGAGAGAGCCGAGGGCCGAAAATCTCTATCCTTACAATCCGGACATGTTTCTCCTACATCCGTTACGTTTCTTCTTCTGACTTCTAGCTTCCCATCACTCAATATCCGATCTATTTAGTCAAGATTGGTGAGTCTTAGTTTCGCTTCCAAAAGAAAATACATTTTTTTTCCATGAAAATCAATACGTAATCGTATATATTTATCCCTTGAAAAATTGAACTTCAGCAATTAGATAAAAGTCGCTAATTAAAAGAGGCTATAAAGGAATCGAAGGCTCTAAAGGTATCAAGAATAATTAGTGTATGACAACATTATTATTTAAAACTGACAACAGTTTTAATGTGCAAAAATTGTCTAAAAACAAACTTATGACTTTATTATCAATCTATCTTTTGACTTTCTGGAAATATTGGCATTTTTAAAGTTTACATAAAAGAACAAAAACATTTTTTTGCATTAACATCACGTTTAATTACGTTTACCATTTAGTCGACGCAAATGCATAAAACTACTCATTAGACGTTTTCCTTCCGGATTCAGTCTGAAATAAAATATACCCTATGTTACTTATGAATAACATACATACATAGCTCTGTGACTGGGAAAAAATAATTAAAATCGCTTCATTAGTTCCAGAGTTCATCGATTAAAACGAACGAACAAATCTTTCCTTTATTTTATACATATAATATTTGTAGGAATTTCAGTTTTGTTTAATAAATTACAATGGACCAGTGTGAAGAGATTACATATCAAATGCTCTTCTACTTTGTTCTTTTGTTCAGCTTTTAATATCTCACTTTTTATATGATTCTGGAGACTTTATCTAGTTTTTACGAAGTTCTCAGGTTACCATTGCTACTAGATATTGTAGGGGGCAGTTAGTGCTTTCATTATTGAATACCTCGTTAAACTAGAACGTCGTTTCTTTGTGCAGCTAACGCCGCGGTAATGTTTCCCGACGCTTTACTGTGAACTCTTATTCTAAGCGAGCACATGAAATTTGATATGTTAGTTTCATCGGTCTGTTTTCTACTTTCAATCGTTTTTTAAAGTTCCGCTTCGTAAGCGACATGTTTGATAAGGCAGCGAAGTTTTCGACTGGGGAGAATACAATCTTATTACCTAATCGAAGTATTTTAATTCGATTTTTTCTTTTATAAATTTATGTAACCTTGAAAACGGACGGCCTAGCCACCCGATGGTAAGTGGTCACGGTCGCCTATGAATGTATTCAGTACTATGTATGTATGTATGTATGTATGTATGTATGTATGTATTCAGAACTAGAGTCTTTTCATGCCTCACTTGAAGAGCCCCATGTTACAGGGCTCGGCCAATACGTCGGATGGAAATTGCCGTTTTTTTGCACATTTAGTGAATTCTGTTCAAGTTGTACGAGTACCGTACAGTGTTCGAGGCGTATGCTACACGAGGAACGGGACATTGAAGTACCGTGAATAATATTGTAGTCTGAATGTTTTTGAGCATGACGCAGCGACATCGTATTTTTTTAAACATGTTGAAATGTAACGTTTCGCTGAAATTAGTAAGTATAAAACTTAGTACGAATATTAGCCTCCAGACTTATGGATTCACATATGAAAAAAGTACAGTTCTCTAATATTAATACTATAAGGACGAAAGTACTTAATTGTCGGTCAATCTGGTTGGTTTTCATATTAAAAATACTGTTGATTGATTGATGAATTGATTTCAAATATATTTTATTTGGATATAATTTTAATTGTAAGGATCTTCATAGGCTATTCTTTTGTGATCCATCTTGTCTACTTTTCTTAGCAAAATTCCTTTTTTGTGGAACGAAGCTTGAAGGAGAAGATGGCTAAATTGTTTATAAAGTTAGTTAATATTTTTTTTAAGAGTTATGAATTTACAACAGAATATAAGTACAAAAGGGCTATTAATTAACGTTCAGAAAATATCTAGAGTAAGTAAAATAAAATTGATGTATAGAAATGCCATTTATCTTATTATCAAAATTTTGTTCCCATCCAGGCGTGGACACATGTCTCCTTTCGTAACGAGAAGGCGTGTATTTCTTGTTAAAATTTTTACGGAGGCACTAACTTACCCCGATGGCAAAGTGCGAGCTGGCAGTCTTCCCACACCTTTTCCTTTCCCCTTAAAGAAACTGAGGTTCAATCTTAAAAATACTTATAATTATATTAATTCAATATAATTTATAAATGTTCGCGGCTTACATGTGACTCCATTTGCGCATCCGTATTAATGACGGATATTCTCATCGTACAATTTAAACATCTGTTATATGCAATTTGTACGATGTCATCATATCAATAGAATACATTTCGTTGAATTGAGTTCTTGCGTTTTTGCGCGATCAGTGAATAAACCGACAAAAATAACATAAAAATGATGATTTTATTGTCTTTGTCATACTAAACTCAAACCGAAGTGATTACTAATTTCAAAAAATATTACATTTACAACATTTTGTCATATCTCTTAGTGCATGTTTAGTACAGAAAGAACGCGATTGTGTAAATGATAGGTTGTGTGATATGGGTAAACTTTATGGTGATCATAAAAATATATTTCAAAGGCTTGCATTGTATTTCTTCTGCAGCCATTTTAATTTTTTAGCATTTGTTTGTGCTATGCAAATGATGGCAACAGGTACCTACATACATACATCGATATAAATTTGACGATTCTTTTTACCCAATAATCAAATGAAAGTTTTGTATTTGGAAATATTTCTATATCATCCGTATGACTTACGAATAAAGACTTCCTTTCTTACGAATGACTTAACAGATTAAAATGAATCTTGGTATTGCAGATAAAAATTGTTGCGCAACAGATAAGATCATTTTATAAATGATATGTTATCATTTGTAAAACGAAGTGGTAACACTTCAACAGCCGTATTTATTGATCAAAGTATTTTTTTGTTGTCTAAGTAAATATATATTATTCAATTGAATAAATATATATTAATATAATTGTTTTCACGGCAGGAATGTAGGGATAGGAATATTTGGCACTCCGTGCTCTCTGCTTACCCCGTAAGGGACCTGGCGTGAAGATATGTATGTATTATAATTGTTTTCATAGTCATGTTTTAGCATCTTCATCATCGGCTACTGCAGAGTTTTTCTAAAAATCCTAGTGGTAGCTCGGAGTCTGGAATCGTGTCCGGTGTACATTAATAAGCTCACCCCGTATTCGTAGGACGTATCGTAGGACGTATATATAACATAACAGGTGGTATGTAGGAGTGTACTACTCTGATCTACGTGCCTCTTCGGGGATATAGGTATACAGGCGTGACGTTAAGGCCAATAATTTATGAAGAATAGATTGAATTAATTCGAAGTAACCCATGACAATCTAGTTTTTTTAAAGTTGAAACTTGTGCCTGAAGTATGGCAATAGGCTCACCCCTGTTCTATTGTGGGACGTAAACGTAACTGGTGAAACGCGAGGGAACGATTATTTCTTTAAACATTAAGTTAAATATCAAAGGACGGACCTCTTTACTAATTACAATTGACATCTGTCGCACTCTTTTTTTTTAAATGTGTTGCCGTTCATCGTGTCAATGGTATGAGTATGCCTAGTGTTTATGTCACGTTATACCGTACGTGGCGATTTGCACACGAAAATCATTTGGTGTGTGTAGTATACTTAGGAGTTACAAGTAGAATCCAAAGTCGGATAGTGAAAGGTGAGAAAAAGACCTGCCGCTGGATGATGAAGGCTGAGTAAACGAAAAGAGTCAAGGTTAGTATTCCTTTTTATATCAGGTTCAGGTGTGGGTCTCTCCAGATGCTAATAATAGGGTGTTTATAAGTATAATTTCGCCGAGTTCTTAGTTTTTACCGCATATTAAACTAATGCACTCAAGTTACATCACTGACATGGTGTCAATAACACGTTTGGTTGCTATGCCACTGAGCTGAGTTGCGAAGATAAGAATTAGCATGTTTAATATTATTATTATATGTTACATCAGGCAGGGACTGTCGCTCTCACGCCGTGAGGGCACGGAGCAGACAGAAAGAACCTAGTGCTGAACTGCTGAGTATCTTCATAGACCTGCCGTGCTCTTTATATATTGATTACTCTCGTCATACATATATGCCAGTTTCGGACACTTCCGATTCCAAGAAAAGTAAGGGAGCTTATTGTATTATAATATGTAACAATCTACTTAACTGTAAATAGTAGTAGTATTAACAATTGTTACCCAGTCGCCTAAAATAAAAGCCTACGAAACATAGTAAGCGCTATTCAGCATTTATATTGACAGACTTGAGGAGTGTTTTTAAATTACCATATTATGTACATATCTACTAACATATGTATATCTACCATTAAGTTTGTCGTTCAGGACATTTTTCATTGCAATAACTCGTATTTGTAATTCTGAAACTTTTTTAAGTTAAAAAGTAAAAGGTAGTGAGCTGTCTTAAAATAATATTTATTTTATAGTACAAGTGTACCTAAAATATTCTTTTCACACCCTGCATCTTTAAAATTATAAAAGAAAAGAAAGCCCAAAGTCGACTTATAATTTTTTTTTAATAGTTAGTTGTTTGGACTTTGATTTGAAATATGATCGATAACTTTTTTTTTTCAAAATATAATGATGTTTTTTTAAATATTTAGGCGGAGCAGTCATTTAGGGAAAATACGAGTTACTGTCTTAATGAACGTGAAAATATTTGACAAAGATTGAGAGAATCTTAGTAATACGAGTAATCAATTTATGATCGTGTTGGTGTGCACAATGATCCGTCGCGACCGGTTATGAATGTTAAGTCGAGAAATGTGAGTGGACGGTTTCATTGAAAGACACGAGTAGCTACGCGTCAGCGTCAAACGAGATCGTCTATAAATACATATATCAGTCTAAGTTGTCATACATAGTACTTCGAAATACTTCGATATTTGGAATCGCTTCAACGAATTGCGACATTTCACGTTGGATCCTGCAAAAGATTCGCACAATTATATTAACTAAATTCGACTTGTAAAATCTTCCAACGGATTAATCACAGAGAGAAAAAAACTTTTCTAAGTACCTATATAATATAATAATGTTTCCTAACATAATTAACTTTACTGTAGAGCCTCATTTTCATATCAAAAGCTATGGGATCAAAGAGGATTTTTTGTTAGGAACAAATTGAACATCCATTTACCTACTTTATGATAATTAATTTTTCTTGTATGTTACAGAAAATAAATAGGAATTATATTTTTTTTAATGTAGGTACCCGTCGATGACTACGCCTGACACTGTAGTGCTGATCTTTCCGGCTAGAATCTCTCGTTATGGTGATCAAACTGGCCACTAAGAACTTGTAATTTAAATTCTATGCATTTCTTTATTTTTTAATTTTAGGCGTGTGTAAACCTTCTTGCGGTAATTTAAGATTTCATACGAGAAATCCGGTGACAAACATGAAAAACTTAGTGTTCGTAACTCGTAAATATTTGGAAAAATTCCCTTGAAAATATATTATTATGCTTGAATGTCAAAAACTATTTAATTGATACATTGTCATATTTATACTGCAAACAGATACATATAATATAACGCGTTTTCTTGTCCATTAAATACATTAGTATGTTCATAAATATACTTTTTTTTTTTTTAATGTAAATAAATCTAGTTCTAGTTATGTTATGAGAAATAAAAAAAACATTAACAGTATCATTTATGCTTAAAATGCAGAGTCATTTTATTAAATGATAGTTTAATTGACAATGCAGTCCAGGCTTAGTCATTAAACTACAGCTTAATATATTCCAATGCTAGGCCATTAGTGTTGATTGTTAACAAAGAGAGATAATACTGGCTCTGGACCAACACGGTAAATTGATGGTGTCATTTTTAACATAGGTTGACAACAATAAACTACGAAAGATATTACTGATAGCGATTGAGTAAATTATCTCAGGTTGTAAGACCCAAGATAAAGTAATAACAAAAAGGTAACGTACGTTCTAAGAAATGTTACAATTACAATGTGTTTCAAAATCAGATTAGCCTTATTAATTTTATTTATGTTCCGTTCACGGTGCGACACCGCTACCTACCATCAAATTTGCTACAAGAAAAGGCCTATTGAAATAAATGTGGTGCTAGAGTAAACGATCGAGACGATTTAAAGCTAGCCATGTAAATATTGTATAACTTTAAAGCTTGCCTTACCATCACTTTGGTGGTAGGTAGTGTTGCAGTATATGTATAGAAAAATATATGTATATGTAAGTAAATCCTGAGTTCCACGTACAATTCAGGATTTACTTATTTCTCAGTAATATTGGTTTACATAGATATTTCTACTTGTTTCACCTTTTTATTTTTGATGGAAGTGAAATTACACTTATCTATTAAGTAATAAGTACCTACTTTTGTTTTCTTTATAGCCGATTAAGATATAGATATGCCTCCGCGCAATCTACGATGAACGAACCATATTCCAATAAGCGTATTGATTTAAAAACACAGTCATTTCAGAAAAAACAGCTCAATTATTGTAAACAAGCCGAGAAATTCCAAATAATCTTGACAAGAGTTCAGTGGCATCCTTGCTGGTCGATGAGAACGCGACGCGCCTAACCGGACGCATGCTGCGGCGTCCTGCATACTCGAACCACTATGTAGATAGAACCACATTAACAGTTGTAGGTATAGATATGTAGGTTGTTTGTGTCCCACACGGTGCAACGCGCGGCCCTGACGCGCCCGCGACCGATGCGCGTCGATGTAAACACCAAGCAAGGTCGACCGCCTCGCGTTCATGGCAGCCTGGTACATCGTACCTTTTTACGGGCTCTGCATCTAGATGCAAAGGGTATCGTAAGCGGTTGTTCTTTTTGTGTTTTATACACAAGGCAACGATAATGCGAAAAATAAGAATTTTGTCCTCCGAGTAGCATACTTTTTTTTTACCACTCACGGAAAACGTCATAAGTTTTGTGACGATGAGACCTTTAGCTACTTTTCAAACTACGGTTCGGAAATCCTTACATGAACTATGTACATATGTACTCCAGACAATATTGTTAGAAAGTTTACTGGTGCGACAAAGCTCCTAAAAAAACAACCTCTATCTACATATATATACATAATTATATTATGTGATCTAATGAGCAATATACTTGATTTGTTTTATACTAGCAGTCTCTCGGATTCGATCGCATAAATTATGATGATATAGCCACAAATCCGCTGTTGCCTTGAGTGCAGAAAGGGCTCCTTTTGAGCGTACTCGCTAAAGCAATGAAAGTATAGACTTGTCTTGAAGTGCCTTGGTAACGACTTTTATAGAGAGCAGAAAATTATCCTGTCTATAGGATGGACGAGGCGGTTAGTAAGCGAATTCGCACGGTAACTGGATATGTTAAATGGCGGTAATGCGTTATTTAAAACCCCTTCGTACGATATCCTGATTTAGCAAACAAAAGCAAAAGCACAAAAGCCCTAATCAGCATTATGTGAATCAGTACTATAATGATACTTTTATGAGCGAGTGTATTAGTCAATACATTGAACGCTCTATACCATTAAAAGCTGTTTGAGTGCATGGGCACGCGGTAATGTACGTAAACATGGTGGGCACGCAAGCGGTAGCGCTTCAAAGCTTCTCTGCACGCTCCGTCTTTGCACATTAGCAATATACATATAGCATTTTACTTTTGACCTAAACAATATACACATGGAGCTTACGTCATACGTATTCAATGTATACTGCAAACATATCAGGTGACATAATATACATATCTTATTGATGTTTATTTTTTGTTATAGTAGGCAGTAGATTTGTGTTGTGATATTAGTTCAGTATTTAAGAGTAAAAATTACGTAGTCATATGACTGGATTAGATGGAGTGGATTTACAGAACATGCGCGGTCAAAATTTTGGAACAACATTCATATAAAAACAGATTGCGTACACTTGGCACAGGATATTATGCTGAAGTAAATAAACGATAGCCATATTTGTATTCAAAAATGGCTTATGCGTTTTCTTTATGCCAAATTGTTCAATTTGTAACTTCTCATGGTGTCTCATGTTTTTAAGCTTTGGCCTATTCAATAAAACATATGCGATCGTCTTTGTTTTTTTTTTATAAAAGCGGAGTCGCATTTTGCATCTTGCATCGTCCCGTGAAGTTAAGCATTAATATAGTTTTTACTGTAAGTAATTTCGATTCATTACGTGGAATGGTTTCCAGCATTAATCTTTACCCTTTGCACATGTGGGTTACTTTCAACACGTCTCCTATATTGTTTCGATTCTTATATGTTTCAACGAACGTTTTTCCGCGCATTTGATCCAGGTGAAGGCCCCAAAGTAGTTTAGATTCAAATACACGTTTCTTAAATTTCTATTGCGGATTTTTCTAGCACATTCGAGCAAACTGAAATCCTTTTACTGCCTCGTTGGTCGAGCGGTTGCGAGCGCGACTGCCGATTGTGAGGTCCTGGTTCAAATCCCGGGTCGGGTGCTATAGGAATTTTCTAATTTAGAATTTCTAGTTTTAACTCGGTCTAGATGTGTGCCCGGTGTATAGCAATGGGCTCACCAACTATTCTATGCATGGGACTTAAACGTAACTGGTGAAATGTGGGGGTATACTACACCCCACTGCTTACCCCTTCGGGGATTACAGACGAGATACATTTTCATCCTTTACTTTGAACTACTGTGACAAATACTCTTCTATAAACTGTTTTATAGTTTATTTATCTACCTGTAAAAAATTGAAGTTGTTAAATTTTTTGAACTTCGCTATTTTCATAATATGCCAAGAAAGCAGTAATGAGTACACGACCGAACCGGCTGTTATGAAGCTACTTGTTGCCTGACTCGCCTGAGGCTCAAACGCTGTCTCGCACTTCGTATATTGAAGAGTGTTCCCACGCTCGATTAGTTCATCTCTCTCACCCATGGCAACTCACTCTTTCATCTCTCGTTATACAATTGCTGCGTAATTGGATATTCAATATTCTTCAAAATATCTATCCACATTTTTTGTACCTCTTGTGGTTTACTGTTTTACAAGTGAATAGCGCTTTATCATTCCAATCGCCATTAGTATATTGGCCACTTGCAACTTAAGTAACTTTATGCTTGACTAATAGGGATAATTGTAATTATAGGATTTGTGTTGTTCACGGTATTCAGCTCGGTACAAATAATTTAATTTAATGATGATACCAGTATATTATTAATGTCAATGTAATTGTGTTTATTCAGAATATGATTATTGTAAACCTATTGATATGAAAGATATTTACTAGCTTTGTACCGAACGATAGGTTGAGTGGTGGGCAGTGGCGGCGGTTAAGAATGTAGCAAGACCAGTCCCGCACCATGCCTGTTGCAAACGTATTCGCGAGTCGATCCTGTAGGTACTTAAATTCATGTAGCCTTGTTAAACCTTTTGTTGTGCCATCCTTTACACCTAACTGGATGTCCCTATTGAAAAAGGGCTTTCCAATTTTCCACATCGACGACATTCGAGATCTTGTTGTGCATTTTCTTTCGATAAAAAGTCGAAGGATGCGTATATCGTTGCTACTTCGAAACTTGGGGTTAACAGGGCGGCCTGGTATCCCATATCGCTCCTTTTCAGTGATTTCAATTTATAAATATAACTTTCTGCATCGCTTCATAACTTAGTTTTGTAAAAAGCTGTAAATGCCTCTTGTTGTCTACAGACTCGTCAGTTGGTTATCGGCTATTTTGAATTATTGTATCGAGTATAACTAGGTCTAAGCCCGGAACAACTATAGGGACTTAAAGTATTTCTCTACTGCAAAAATGTATGGATCATTACGGTTTTCGAAGGGTTAAAGGGGTGAGAAATCAACGATTTTTTATTGAATCCTTCTCGTTATGCAGTCTTTGTGCATCTCACGTCGGGCCTGCGAACATGTCGGCTGCATTGGTTTCCTCGAAGTCCTAGACCGTTACTGATTGGTCTTCTTTGTGGCGCGATGGCTGTGCTAAAGTGCCGTACACAAATGAATATGTGTCTGGCGTATTAATTAGCATTGCATTAGTGTGTACGTACCTCCGGTTATGTTTGCCAAGCACTCGACTCAAGAAGTATTTGAGTAACTACACTTCTGCGTAATGCACGGCCGCTCGGCGTCGTCGGCTCGATGATGAACTGGTAATTCGATTTTGAACTTTCGGGCGATTAAACTGTTATATCAATACAAAATGATAGTTAAATAAAAAAACGTAATGAATATCTAAGTGATGAGACTGGGTTGGTATTTCCAGTTGTATTTGCCGACACATGGCACTCATTCGTCGGAAAAGGTATATTATCTTCGTTTGATAATAGTAAGTGAGAAATTTATTACATTCTTTTAGATGTGTCTTTAAGAGATGTGAACGGTATTCTTTTGGTAAGCCATTCCGCTGAACATACTTACATATATCTGGGTGGCACGATAGATTTTTATTTTGGGATATATAGGGTATGTATATTGTAATTTAATTTCTAAACCTATAAATAGGTATTATGTATTATATTTAATGGCATTTCAAAGTTATGTATCTTTTCCATTCCTATAAAATAAATAATTACTTTTTAATGCTTAAATTACATTTTAAATATATGCCGTTTGTCTACGCCGCTGTCTATCCACACGACAGATTTGTGTATTAGTTTGCTTTTATCCGTATTATATTGTACTTCCTTTATTAATTTGTTTAAAATACTGCGTGTTACATTAATTTTATATTTAATGGAATATTTTGTAATTTATTATACCCTGTACCACTTTGCAACATTCGTCATCACTTTAGTTTAGTAACCTATTATCCGTAACAAAGAATAATTTGAATTTGGAATGTCCAGTAGACCAGTAACGTAAAAAAAAGAAGTTTTGTTTAACCTTAACGGCTTGTACATAGTGTACAAATAGATATACATTTTATTTTATCTTCGGTGCCGTAACGAATTCAGTCATCAATATGCGCGAGAGAAAGTATTTCAATTTTTTTTAGTAGGCAGGCACCAAAAGCTTTTAGGGAAATTGCTCATGTAAAGTGACATCGGGGAAATTTGAAACTGTCACTGTCATACCGCCAGGCAGTTTTCCACAACCAACGGCCCTTTTCGTTAATTAAGAGCTAGATCGAAAATAGTAAGGCTAACGAACTGTAAATTAAATGCTACTGTTTGAGATTCTAAATTGGTTTATGCTTTGTGCTGTGGCTACCTCTTGCGCAATGCATATTATAACGTTATGCGATACAAACACAATAATATGTATGTGTCAGAAACATTATCGAGGTGTAGGTTTAAATTGTTTATAATTCCTCATTAATTATACCTTACAATAATTCCAATTTTATATGAGAATTCATCTTATTTCTATATTCAATCATTATTCTAGACAAACGAAATCAAATTATTATTAGTAATGAGGAAATTTCAACGAAGGATACCGAAGGATACACGTACATTTCTAGAACTAGCATGAGTGAGGAATGTCACGTGGCATAGTTTTGGGGCATTGTAAAACGTTTTCCGCGGTTATCGTAACACGGCATAGCTGGCGAAAAGGTTATAATGACGTGCTGATTGGTGGCGAAAGCTGTCGCAGGCGGGGACACCGGGTCCATTGTCTGCGCACGTGAGTCACTGGCTGCGCTCGCGCAGCTATTTCTGTGCGTGCTGCGTAGGCGGCGCTCCGTCGTCCACATCTCCCGTACTCTTAGACCGCTCAGAGACAAACGCGTTAAATACCATTTCTATTTCAGCTGTCCTGTTATCAACGATTTTATTTCTTTATCAATGAACTCACATCCACTGTTGACTATGTGGGAACGAGGACCCATTGATCTAATTCAGTATCGCTACAGTTTAAATAGATGAAATTTGTAAATTTTTTTGCCTCGTTTAACCCATTTAACGAATGTATCTATGCCGATAATGTAATATTAGTAATAGAGTACATTTTGATATTTTTTGCAAGTTTTTGTCTATTTCGTCCAACTAATTACTATGAAACCTTTATCCATTTGTTTAGTAGAAAGTCACGAAAAAAGATATAGATTGATAGTGTCTTTTAATCTTTACAAGATTCTTCCTCTTGTACCGGTTCTTTCTTCTAAATATGTATATGGTTTCTTATCAATTTTGTATTTCGTTTTAAGCTTTAAAGTAAACATTGAATTGAAAACGTAACACATCTTATAGCTATGTATTAAGATAAACAATTATTTGATCTAACTATACTAGCTTCATTATATGTATTATTTTACAATCGAATGACATACTGAATATGCTTAGTTATTTTATTCTTCGCTACTCTTATTGTTAGGAATTTATTCTTCGAATATACCGCTAATATACCCACTGACCACCTCGAAAGCGCTCACACCCTGAGCCTATATTTAATTATTCACCGCGCCTAAATCCTAGCGCGTAGGTTAATTCATCTTTCCTGAATTGTCAATTTTATCCTGACATTATCTCTCCAGTACAGACTCAAACACCTCCAGTACATTCTCCTCTCTACAGATGCAAGTATAAATCACAGGTAGAAAAAAAAATGAAAGTATACTTAGAACAAAATGTGTAATTCGAAACAGAAAAACCTTTATAAATAAACGCCCGTAATTATAATTTCAATGGAACATTGGAAAAGGGGACAATTACCTAACATTTACGATTTTGTAAGATGAATAAGCTCTGTACCCGATTGTTTTATGACCCAATAAAATAGAATTTATGACGCTCACTGTACTTTTTACTAGCCAAGCATGAAAAATACTAGTATACGAATCAGATTTGTTTGTAATTTTGACTTTGTTCTTATTTTTAAGTCACACCACAAAGGTTTTACCTTGCGCGCTTTTGTACTGGCTGTAAGTGAAACCTTTTTTGCTTTTCAAACAAAAATCGTTTGTGAAAGTGTACGCGACTACATACTTATCACATACATATTAATCGTTTGAAAAGGGGGATGATGTGGAGTTATTTGCCGTTTTAGTCATGATATAACATGTCGCGCTCTACCGAAGATGGTGACGGCACCTACCTGCCGTCCTGTACAGGCCTCTGGCTAGGCTTCGCATCGGAAATCAATATGTAATCGACCGGCGAACTTAGCGCAACAGAAATATATTCACTATCTAAGAATACACGTTAATTTTAAAATGTGTTATTCATACTTCTTCTGTTAATTACTAATTGTTTAATATAAAAGACATTTACACTCGGTAAATACTTATGTGGGTAAACTTATTAAGTGTGTGATATACATATACTTATATTTTTTATCTAGCTACGGAAGGTTGAAAAATTGAAAACGAAACATTAAAGTCAAATGGAATTTAATATGGCCTGGTTTGTCCACGAGCTCTTAGGAAAATGTTTATTTGCCTAGACCAGCGACAAACGATCTATTATTACCTTCTATGATAATTTCTGCCGCATTTCAACTACAGCTATTCATAGTTCATCTACGCTGTAAGGGGCTGAGATTCTGGAATTTAATCATGGTTTCAATAAATCCTAGACTTGTTCTATCTTCGCCTTAACTGTGACAGTCACACTATTATGGTTTAAGAATTTCATTTCTCAAAAGAATACAATATTTACTTACAGAGAAACATTACGTTTGCAAAAATGATAATACCTTATTTCACAAAAGACGGCACGTATAATAATTTAAAAATCGATAAAAAATAAATAAAATATTTAAAAAATATTTAAAAATCGAATATTGATACTATGCTTTTGGAATTCTCTCTGCAGGTGTGATGATTGCTCTTTGTTGGGTACCCTGAATTGGGGAAATAATGAAGTCAGGATCATACAGTTGTGGATATTTTTTTTTTCGTAATTTTTTTTTAAGAAATATTTATATCAGTTATGTGTTTTTTTTCCTAAGCTGACAGTCTGCTGCCGCCACTGCTGCTGCTTTTGACAGCTGACAGCGGATTGTAATTATCTGACGTTAGTTCACTTCTACTAGTAATATGAAGAGGATGTTTAAATGTATCGAGAGATTTAGGTCGTTACCGAAATTAACTTCGTAATACACTGTTTTAATTTACAATATTACCGTACACAAATAATGACTTCTGAGTATATATGAGCGTGGCACGCTTTGGGGCAGGCCTATGTTCAGCAGTGGACAGCTATAGGCTGATGATGATGATGATGATGATGATGATGATGATGATGATGATGATGATGATAATAATGATGATGATATAATCAGACATGGATATTTTATACATAAATATAACAGACCAGACAGTACTTGCTGTGTGACACAACGCTAAACGGTTTTGTGACGATATTTCACATAAAAACACGATATCACGTAGCTTCTAAACGTTTCCAAAAAATTCAGCTAGTTCATGATAGCGTTACTACTTATCTGAACTGGCGGAAGAATAAATCGATAACACATGTATGCAAGAGTTATTGGCTAACACCCGCTAAATTACCCACAAAAGTTATAATTTACTTTAAAAATTTATTATTTGCCTCCCTTCGTAACCCTGTATACCTACATCAATTGGCTTACTCTCTATTTCCCGGCGTAACTCGTGAAAGTTGAGAGTACTGCACTTCTCTGCCTATTCTTAGCGGAACAACAGGGGTAAGATTTTTGTCACTATATACACTATATATGTTCTACTAGAAAAATATACATGATTACGTAACATCACGCCTGCAATCCGCGAAGAGGTAGGCAGGGGAATGTAGTACACTCCCACGTTTCACTCGTTACGTTTAAGTCCCATTGATGGGTGAAGCTTTTGCCATACATCAGGCACAAATCCAGACTCCGAGTCACTACAAGTAATTCTAAATTACAAAAATTCGATAGTACCCAACCCGGGATTTGAACCCAGGACCTCCCGATCGAATGTCGTGTTTGCAACCACTCGACCAACGAGACAGTTAACAAGCATAAACGATTACGTTTTAATAAAAGTTGAATAGGAATTTAGATACTTCAATTGTGTTTAGGTCATAAGTACAATGCCTAATAAAGCATCAAAAAGATTAACAGGTGTACTTTTGCCAATTTTTGCACAGTATTATGATCTTACACTGAGTATTAGTAATATGTACGAGATTAAGCAAGTATTTCTTCATGAAGAATGTTTTATTTGTCTCCTACTTTGTATTCTATATTGTTACTAAGAACGTCTTGATCCGTTGTTAATAGCAAGGAACGTTTTTAACCAAAAACATTAATTACTGTTAATATCATCTGTATGAGTAGGTATTTTCATATATTATTCGTATAGAGAGTAGGCCTAATAATTTAGATAAAATGACTAGGCATATTAAAAAACATACTATATTAAACAATACCTTTAATTTGACTATATAATTCGCTTGGCTAGCTTTAGGATTTATAGGTATATTAATTGAAAAACACTTTTTTATCTTCTTTTATAAAATGAGTTATTTACGGCCTTAACTCTACCACTTTGAGGGTAATTTGCCACGTCTACTTTATGTCTCCCGTCCAATAAGCCTCAATTTGTGTTGAGTTTATTCTCTTACGTTAGAATTGCGCTTGCTGGGCTTTTTAATACTAATTCTAAAACGTTAAAAGCTTTCCTTAGTACGGCACTGTGCGAAGTCCAGTGTCGTATTATTGATATTAGCCCCTCGATAGCACTTGTATTAGCAATGCGTTAGACTTTTGGGAACTTGTTGTAGGGAAAAAACCAACGTATACTCAGCACAAAAGCGTAATCTGAAATAAGTGATACACTCACTTCCATAGAGATAGGCGTTTTGCAAGTGTTCAATTGATGATGGGTACTTTTAAATATCCTCAAGGCAAGCTCTACTTGGATAGAGAGCATCGAGTGCCTATCATCAAGGACACTAACAACTGGGACAGATTTTTAAATTACGAAATCATTTACATTTCCTCAATGATATGGACCGTCTGAATGAATTCGACAAGCTCTAGAAAATTAGACGGCTATTAGATCCCATCCTAAAAACTGTCAAAGCCTGCCAAGGTACAAACACATGTCAATTGACGAGCAAATGATTCAGTTTTCAGGACGATGTCAATACCGCCAATATATGCCATTCGAACCTAACCCTCTTGGGCTAAAAAACGTTGTTTTGGCTGAAGATGGCCTGGTACTTGATTTCGAGATGTACGTTGGCAAAAATACAATACCACAAGATCTAATAAAGTCTGTGGGTTTAGGAGCTGGTGTAGTCCAAATTCTTTGCCGTACTTTGTCAGAACCTTCAGACAGTTGGTAGATCTCATTGTTGTCAATTGCTGGATAATGTACACATGAATGAGAGAATGCAAGAATAGATTAGGTCTAATGCAATACAGACTGAACTTGGCCAAAGCAATGGTGAAGTACGACGGCGGACGAGTGGAGCCCAATTTCCTGAGACCTGGTTCTAGTTCCACAGCCAGTCCCAGCATCACATCTAGACCTAGTCCTAGCGCTGAGAGTTACGAGCGCGCAAATCAGCCAGCAGCAAAATAACACCGACCAGTGATCTCCCAACCAATTACCCGTGGTCCGGCTAGATGGTGTAGGATATCTCCCGTATTTTGTTCAGTGGAACTTGCCTTTCAAATGTCGCCATCCTAGATGTTCCTCGCGCTGCCGAACTCTATGTGTAGAATGCAATGTGTACTCAAAAATAATTGCTTCGAAAATTATCCCACATATAAGAACTTTGACCCCTGTTAAAAACTAAAGTACACATATGTGCACCCGTATTTTTTCCACTTTCTAACAAATATTTTTTTATTTCCTAAAATTAGTTTCTTATTTATACCTATATAAACCCGAAAAACGCCTAATATCTTAGATAGCTCAATCGATAGTCACCTGGGTCTTAATAATAATAATAAGGGTCTTAAGACGTTATAAACAATTATTTATTTAGTTTTATTTAAAATCCGAAACAATTAAACAACTTTTTTTATTACTACCACGCCATCTTGTTGCGTGCTTGTCAACACAAGCGAACAGATAACAAAAGTTGCTTTTTGAATATTCGAATTTCATGATTTATCATTAAACTAAAACAAGTTATGTCGGGTTCTAACCGACTAAAAACCTGACGGTGTTCCATCGCGCCACTACGCGGCGGAGCCA
>DWME01002142.1:0-21876 GCA_018244795.1 Parelbella ahira ahira | reverse complement strand
ATTAAAATGGTTCTATGAGATACAAATAGCAACGCCACCTACCGAGTCTAACAAACGCTTCTATAAACTAACACGTGTAAATAACCGTAAATATGAAAATGAACACGTGTAAAATAAATCATGGTTAGAAATCGAAACACAGCGCTACCTACTTTTTATCTAAATTAAGTCGATGTGTTCCTAACAGATTAGCTAACAAGGCCATCTGTTGGACACTTACAAAATTAATCAATATTATTATGATTTGTTATATAAGAATTGTAACAAAAAAATCGCGGTCATTAATCGAAATAAAATATAGCCTATATTTTAAGCTGGACAAAATTACGTATCTGTGCGAAATTTCATTAAAACTGGTCAAGTAGTTTCGGAGATTATCCCGGAAATAATACTGATCTGAGATTTTTATATATAGATTAACGTTTACCATAATATAAATTTAACTTATACTTTAGCCTCAGCAACACGTGGTTAGTTATGCTAGTTTGACATGAAATAAATTGTAGCTTATATGAAACCTTTGTAATTTTAACATAGCGCCATCTACTTGTATTGAACACTTGCTCAATCAACGTCATCTGTTAGAATCTTACGGAACTAACAAATAATTAACTCAATCCGCGATAACAAAATAAAAATCTATAAATTGATATATAAAAGTACCCTATGTCTGTCTCTTGGTTCTAAGATACCTCCCCGCCAATTTACAGCCAAATCGGTTCAGTCGTTCTTGTGTTATGAATAGTGTAACTAACACGAATTTCTTTTATATATATTGATAGTCTTTTATTTGTAATATACACAAAAAGTTATATGTGGCCTTAAAGTTGTAAAACACGTGGTCCCTTAATAGACAACGACAAAATATTGAGGAATTTATGACGCAGATATTTTATGAAATTATTTGTTATGTTATTTTTAATGTTTATCGATTTCTTTGCAATAAAAGCTGGAATATACTTTGTATGTGTCTGAGATGCCTCTTCGGGAGGTTAAGTTGGCGATACAACAAGTGAACTTATGGCTCGTGGTAAGTAAAATACTTATACTCATATGTTCGAGTGTTGTCGCCTTATCACGATTTGGCGCTTCGTTGGCGCAAACCTTCAACTCTGAACAGCGAATGCTATTGTTGGGATCATTACATTTTATGCGTCGAGTTATCAAGGTATCGACGATTTATAGAATTTATTACTATTATAAAATCTTCACGCAAGGTCTCACAGTTTATGCAGAGAGCAAAGAGTGCCAAATATTTGTATACTTAAAGATCTGACGTACTTCTATATTGACCACACTCTGCCTACATCCACGCGAGTTTCGTTTCATAGAGATATCGTAATGTTATATTGGATGTTTTATGGAATCGGTGTTTATAGTTATGATATTTACGAAGTACATATTAATATGGCTATAAATCATCTTTGCGTGGTTAGCTAACTGGTAAGCAAGGATAAAGGGAAGAGAGGTTATAATTAATCAGCTGAAGAGCGACAGCTGCCATATTGAAAACGTATTTACATTGTAACCGACGAATTATTAAATACAAGTTAGTTTGTATAAGGATTTTTAATTAATTATTACATATTTAATTAATTATTACATACTTATTACATACGTACATAATTATATATAGCTAACTTAGTACTTACACATTTACTCAAGACTTATCTTTGAACATCTCCAGACACAGTGATCTAGCCACAAACTGGGCAAACACTGTATTAAAGGTAGTAACTAAACAGCTGATTAACTTATAAATAGGTATGTTGCATATAAAACTGAATTTTAACATTGAAATTCATGATAAAGCTTATATAATTTCGATTATTCGTTACCGAGCGATATCCTTGAACTGTGTTCAGTCAATGTACAAATGACGAAATGTACAATATTTAATACTTGGAGCCGTTGTAACTCTGGGAACTTGTAACAAATTCGTACTATGATTGATTACGGTGAATTGAGGTCGTAAATATATATTTTTTGTTAACTCCGATAATTTTATTAGATTATTTGTTAATATGTAGTTGTAATGTGTACAGCTAGTGTTAATTTGTTCATCAAAATCCTTGAATAACCTAATATCAAAATTGTAAATTTTACCTTCTAATTGTATTGTGTGATTTGTTCTTGAAAATATAACCTTAGTCTCGTGTCTATATTTAATTTTATATTAGTTAACAGAAAGTTAAATGTATAAGAAGGCGAACATTCTAACGCAGTTGTAGGTAGCTTTTTTATCAGTGTCGTAACACACGCCGAGGTCACTATACGTTAGAGTGAGGCTCAGTAGAGGAATGTTTGAGCTTTGGCGTCTACGTGAAATGATCTTTATTCGTTGTTTTTTATTATTTATCGATATACATATCAAAATAAAAAAATTGTATAACGGTCCTGTAAAGCTTGTTGACATAATACTGGCGTTATGGAAATAAAGGTGAAGTATGTCTACAATACGATTTTAAAGACAAAGGCGTACAATCTCATTCACCAACACACAAACGTACGGACTTACTTATGCCTGTATTAATGTACACGCGTTCGCACGCACACAAGGAAACACACAAATACTCGCCTCACGCGCATTAGTTGTCTAAGTGCTGCGAAAATTTAAGACCACACGAGGAGTAGGACGGAAAGGTCGTAAGCGCCGTGCAGAATGCGTGACTTACGCGTTAGCTTAAATTGCAAGGGATGGCACAATATCACTTTTGAATAATTCGTTTTTATGGTAAGTTTGTTGTTTCGCCCTTTGATACTATAATACTTTTCAACGGTATGTAGGTACTCGTTGAATATGTGTAAAATTCTAATAAAACGAAAGAGCTGACAGACAAAGCTGTTGCTAATATCTCTTCAATAAGACATGAATGGGTTCTTATTGAACAGGCGTTAAATAATCGCCAGCCATCTCGCACCGCGTATTTCAGCGCTTGCTTAGCTATTCACATAAGCAAACAGAATCGCCATTGTGATTCCAAGCGTCGGAAGAGAATTTGTTTCCTTATAATAATTAAATTTCCATCCAAAGAATGCTCCACGTACATTTTTTTCTCATAGCTTTAAAACGTCTATATACTTGTACTTAAGAAAATATTCTTAAAATAAATATTTGCACTATATATACTGAAAATTTCATGTCAAATACACATTGATACTCACATTCGCTAAAACGATGAATTATTTAATGTCATTTCAATGTGCCTATAAATTTAGGCGAGTGTTAGGTTAAACTTCAAAAATTCCCGAATTTTTATAATACTGTCGCCTATATTTACCGTTGCTAATAATTTTCTGAAATGTGCAACCAATTTAAAGTTACGTCTTATCTATATGGTTTTCTCCTCGCTGTGTCGTTGTCTATCTTCTGTAAGTACGAACCCACTAACTGCTTGACGTAGTTGGGCGGATTACGGAAAATGCTACTCAGCTTATTCTGATCAATTTTCACGATGAGCTTTGTAGCCGTACGTCTGAAAACCATACTCTGATGGCGTTATATTTAAAATATTTTTCATACCACCAAAGTGGACGTATATCGGATATTTTTTGCCATATCTTAATATTCAGGACTTAATGGCCAAAGGCTTTCAACTACTTCCTTATATAAAGGCATTCAATTCTGTGCTAAGCTATTCATGACACATACTAATAATTCTGAGTTTATTAATATAAAGCTACTCAAAATGTATCAAGCAGATCATTTAGCACATATAAATAGAAAGGAAAAAGAAAAAAAAAATAGCAAGAAAATTTCAATATATTTAAATGGTTCAGAAATATTTCGTGGTGATGACATTTTTAAATTCTCACTACTCTACAAATATGCAGAGCTTTGTTTGACGGGAAGCCTTACGTGGCAAAGGAGCTTATTAGAGACGGTATATAAACTTGCACTGCAGGCTTGCGGGGGCTTGAAAAGCTTCCATCCGGGCTTTTTACTTATTATTTGCTGTAACGATTTGCCGTTATATTAGCTTTTGCATTTAAATCGTTATGAGTTCTCGTGGTATAATTATATTCCGTGTATATTAATATTAATATTGGAACCTTAACAAAGCAAATGAGAATTTGATATGAATTCAATTTATTTAATACACGCTACTTTGAAATTTATATCCCCATTATTCCCCTTGCAGTCTTACTTCTTCGTCTCACTCTACGTGAGACTTGCGCATTTACTTGACGTATTCGCAACATAGTAACATATTCAAGTTTCAAAATTAGACTATAATTTTAGTTACGAAAGTTACTCGAACTATAACTACACTTGCACTGTACTACGGAACTTGTGTTAGTTTATGTAATAGTCACTAGTTAACATTGCTAACAGCTGCTTACACCATTTAAGTGAAACAGTGTAAGCAAATATTTAAGCAAAGTCAACAACATAAACATTTACGAGTTCTGAGATATCTACTAATGCAGTTTGATAGTGTAAGTCTTACAACTTCATACAACATATAAATTTGTATTAAGTTGTTATAAATGCACGTTAATTATTAAGAGGTTTCTTAGACAAGGTTAAACTTACTACGAACCAATTATTTAGCTATGCGTAGGTAATGAGTGTTATTTACGACTTACAATATTATTTTTATAGTTCTACTTATACACTCCCTTTATAACACGTGCTATAATGTTTTATTATCTTTCATTCTTATATGTCTATGTTCGTCATTCCAACTAAAATATCAGTGTTACTTCAAAATGTACTCTCCCTAATCCCGGTTACGACAACCTTCAAAATAACTAACTAAACTAAACCACACTGGGTTGTAAACGACATTCAGGGGGGATTTACATGTTACTCGACAGGGTAGTTAGGGCGTTGTCAGTCGGAGCCTCTGGACCGTTGACGAATAGTTAATAAATTGCTGGAATCACTGCATTAAGACGATATCAAAACTATGTTGAGATTCTTTGATATATGTAGGTAGATACCCAAAGTACCGTACATTCTATTTCGACCATATATGTAGGTTAGATAATAGCTGATGGAGAAGCAGAAAGTCTTCGAAACTGGCATACGTGCATGAGGAGAGTAATTGATGTTGAAGAAGCACGTCAGGTCTCTAGGGTTAATTATTTAAAACTCGCTTTACTCTGTTTGTCTTGTAAGGTGCCTGGCGTGATGATATAATAATACTTAAAAGTACGTAGGTCTGATGTTTCGAACGATGGTATGTCAATGACTCCTTACATGCAGTACCATTTCAGACAGACGGTTTATAATTTAGTATATGTGGAGTGCTATGGACACTGCAGACTAAAAAATTCACTATGAGAACGACACAAACGGCCACACCTTCAATAGCTTTTTGTTGCGACAGAAGTATTGGTGTCGCTGTCATGTCGTTTTGCTCTTTTTTCGGTGACCACGTCAAACTAAGCTTTGTTGTGAAACTTTTGGGCGAAACGAGTCGCTACAACGTTGTGGTATTTTTTTTTTCATGCAGAAATAGGCTTAGGTAGCTTTGTACATATGACTGATTAAAGCAGTTGCAAAGGAAGACCTTCGTCGTGTTTCAGTTTCGACGCATACTTACGAATATCATAAAAATGTTTGAACGTTCGTTTGTCATAATCTATAGATACTAATCGTTAGTTAAGCCTTGATCAGTGATTCAACATTATTCAACATCTTAATCAAGTCTACTGCTGGACACAGCCCTCTCATTGGTGTGGTACTGAGCCCGGATTTCGACTTTCCCCAACCAGTTTACTCATTACTAATACATTACTATTGTAACGATATAGGATTTTTTTGTCAGAATAAGATTCGAGGCACTTAGGGATTCGATAGAGCTTCGCACCTCACTTATTAGAGCATCAAAAGCTTACACAGAGCTAGTGTTGGAAACTAAATAGACTGCCGATAGCGTCATGAATGCTAATAGGAAATGTCTCTGGAATTGCCTCCGTTGCAGGTTATTCAGGCAAGATTGCTTTTGAATCTGGTGATAGAAGAGTATAGAAAAGTGTAATACTTAAGCTGGACGTAACATGCGTACTCCCATAATGGATAAAAAATATAAACAATTGGTGTCAATTTAGGTATAAATAATCTATTAGGAGATCCTTTCAGAAAAGGCAATATAATGTTAATTCTTTAATATAAATCTTATTGAATCTGAAGTTCATATATTATAGGAGTATGTTTGAAAATAAATAAACTTAGTATTTGAAAAGTTGTGTGTAGTCACTACAATATAGAGAAAAATATAAATTTCAACAATCAATTTCATTTATTGATTGCAATATTGTTCGACCATTATTGTTTACCAGTTGCAACATCCAAGCGTGCATATTTAATGCGACACGAACCTAATTCAAGTTTCGAAAGTCGGTTTAACTCTAACTAGAGTTAAGCCGCACTAGGGTGTGAACGGAATTACGCATAGCTTTACTTGTCTCTTGTTAGTACATGAACGAGTAGACTTGTGTGACACGAAGTCAGAGTCTTAAGCTTCCACATTTACTGAGCTCTATTCGCAACCCACGTACTCTTTCGACATATAATGGACTTTATTTTGTATAGGTATACTGTGCTCCTTAAAAATGCTACCTACTCTACCCACTCGTATCTAGGTTGAATGCATTCACCTAGTGTCTCGTTCGGTTCAATATTAATAAGTAATACAATTCGTTGGACAGTTAAAAGAGTCTACACCTAAAACTGACTGCCAAATTTGTCGAGTCTTTGGTTGCAAGCGTGTCTGTTGATGGAGAGGTTCTGGAGAGGTTATGGAGAGATCGATCCTCGGTATAAAAATGCTTAATATTATCTTGCTTGTCGGTTTGTTTCTTTTTTAATTTATTACTGGTGGATCGGTTGTATAAATATATTTTTAACCTGGAAAAGGATTATCATCATCATCATCATATCTCAGTCCACTGCTGGACATAGGCCACCTCCAATGAGCGCCATCGCGCCCTGTCATCGGCTTTTCGCATCCAGCATCTGCCTGCAGCCTTTCGCAGATCGTCATACGTCGATCATCGTCGTCATCCGATCGTTCCAATAATAGTGAAGTAAGAGATGAGACATGTACGGGAATTATTAAGATTTGTAACCAAATATGCGACCTACTAAAATATTCCTTCGTTTTTATAACGTAAGGTGCGTGCCAAATAAAAAGTTGGCTCTCAAACGCCAGGACTGTTCAATAAACTACTAATTTTTCCCACATACTCGTAATCGTAATATTCAGAAAGCGTGCATGAGAGTCGTTCCGAGCAAAATTTAAAACAAGCTTATCTACCAAAATTTACGTATCATTTAATGAATTGTAAATGCATTCTGATTACATATATGTATGTATGTATGTATAAGCAAGTGGAGCTGTATTGGTATCCCCTTAATAATACCTAATCAGAGATGACATTAAAATCTCTTAGCTGCGAGCAAAATCTGCTGAAGCCGCACGTGTCTTATTAACGTAGTTATGCAAATACTGGCGTGAATGCTTTACATATAAATGAATAAATTGTAGGGTGTACGGTATGATATCTGTTTATTTACATTTGTTGAGCTATACCGTCGGTCGGTATATGCATGTATATGTGAAACCTTATTGAGGATAACTTACTCAGACTGCGACTCACAAAATTTTAACGAGAGTCAATAGAAACTTATTGAAGGTTGACGTAATGACGTAATAACAAAAGAAATACAAACGCTGTGACATGATTTATCTCTTTAAAACATTTATCATTATAATATTTTACTGCTGGACACAGGCCTTCTAAGCACCACCACTACTTACAGTTCTGACTCCTTGATCGACCAAATTGCTGTAGATATCATTTCCCACCCTTCATATCATTGTCGTCCGTAATAGATGTTACGTAGTCCATGAGTGCACCACATAACATTTCATGGTTTAGGTCAGTGCGTATTCAAAGCGCATGTAGAACACGTGCACATAAAAGGTCGTGAAGCAAATCGTAATAATTACGTAGTTTCACGTGAAGTGTTCGAGCTAAACGCTCTTGGCATTGCTCCGCGCGTGTTCATTGTTTGGAACGTAACGTAATATTTAGAATGTTAATTGCTTATCATTTGCTCAGGTAGTATATTGGTGCTGTGTAAGAGTGTTTTGTTGTAAAATACGCGTTAATTTCCCCGCTCGCGGCGGAGGCACGCACTGCGCGTCGTTCTCTTGCTCAACACTATTACACGGTATATATTACATGTAATTTTGTACACGACATTAGGTGTAGTCTGTTTCCCATGGGCGTATTGAGAATTATAAATGGTGGAATGGTAATTGCCAACACAATGGTTCATTACGAACGTGAACTCTGGTACGACGTGTAACTGAAGGTAGCGTCGCGAGCTATGAAAACATTAATAGTGAACTTTTTTGTTACCTGCTATCGGTGATGAAAGGACGAAAACTAAGGTAAATGATGTAATTGAAATAATACGAAAAAGGCTGCGACCATAAGGTTTACCATTATTTATTATTGCGTACTAGTAAGTCGTAAGTATGGTAGAAATGCTTAGGGGCGCTGTCTTTCTGTATATTCAGGTATTTAGGCAGCCGAATATATTGATGGAAAATTGTCATAATTTCATACATTAACCCTAAGTATCGTTCCATAATCCGTGTTAAATGTTCAAATCAAAATACTTATTTCAATAAAAAATATTATATTTTCCAAATGTAGATAAGCATGTAAAGTATTGACATACATACATAAGTAATACATACAATCTCTACCTATCAGGGACCAGGTTTGTACACATATCAAAAATAATAACATCACAGGAGTCTATAGCTCAATTTCGAATTCTGGAAGCATTTAAAAAGAAAGCTATCAAGATAAGACATGTAACCGAGACAACTTAAGCAGAATATCCAACCTTCCACTGTATCAACACGCGGTCCCGAGTCAACAGCGCCGGACGGTCCCGTCTGACGTTTACAGAGCGACGGCAAACAAAGACGCCCTGTAATCCGATCGCACGGTGTGCAATTAACATTCTGTGCGTTGTCCATTACCAATGAACGTGTAAGTAACATGTACAAGAATTGTCGAACTCGACCCACGTCATTTTTTCCGGTCGCAACTATAGCAAATGTAATAATGTAATTGTCATGCGTATGAAACTGCCTTGGTCATGGGATATTGTTTTATAATTATATGATAATATGTATGTATATGGTATTTCTGGAGAATGATTTGCGCGACGTTAGGGATTTTATAAATAGAAAAGTTAGATATTATTTAAGATTTCTCGAATATATTTAGTCTTTATAGACTCAGATTAAATATGTATATGTAAATATTAAAGTGAAATAGACTGAAATTTAATAGAATGGAGCTGACGGTGTTCAAGTAAGCTAATTCAAGGTAAAGTTTTTAGAATTCAGATATAAAAACCTTACATAAAACTCAATTTTTGGGACACGTAGTTATTTCAGAACTCTGTTAGGGTTGTCAAATTTTATATTTCCTTAAATAGCGTTACAAATGTTTAAATACACATTTAATCTGTTATTTGTTTTTGTTGTCAGTCTTAGCTCTAAATTTTTTCTGTTGTTCGCTTATTTTAGCTAGTTTCTTTAACAGTTCTTTCCATCCTCATTTCCGTAAAAAAAAACTTTAAATAATTTCTATCGCTTAAAAAAGAAAAACATTTATGAAACTGTGTTACTTGCCCATGATTTATTTTGGTTAGCTTCCGTTTACTTCGACGTTTACTTTTTCCGTTTACCGTAGGTTATCTATAATGTAACCTAAAGATTATATAACAGATGATAGATATACATATGTATAAAAATATCGTATACGGCAGTAAATCCGCACAAAAAGTATTTTTACATCTACCCCATACTCCACAGCGCGCTAGTTTTCACAAACACATTACAATCGGAACACGAAAACGCTTTTACTTCCATCACACTACTCGCTGGTTTGTAAGCATTACTGTAAAATGTATTGCATTATTGATATTTGCTCGCGTAATGTTTCTTTTAGTCATTGTAATAAGAGAAAAATCTGTCTATAGCTGGTAATCATTTTAAACTTTATGAGTTAGTTTGTACCAAGATACTTTTACATAATGTGATGTGAAGATAAGTATAAGACAGTAGGTACAATTCGCATAGGTCCCAAGCTAGTCGGGCCATCCCGAAAAGCGTACGTTAGTTAAGTTGGTACATAATCATGAAGCTAATAAATTATTATAACCGCTGTAAAACTTTTATAAGAGAAATATTTTCATAAACGTTCGAGTGAGCAATATTCAGGTAATATATTGGAATAGGACTGCTTCGCCGGCAGTACTGCACGAAGTGAAGACAGCTAAGCTCTGAAATCTCTCAAGCAGAGTGCGCCCTCGGGCCGCAGCGTGACTCGAGATGTTCTCAAGATGCTGTATTCCTAGTTTATTGCAATAGATATCTAAGTATCTTCTATTTCTTACTGTATCTGTTTTGTTCCTATGCGTTGTTGTATATTTATCTATATCCTGTATGATGTTATTTATTATGAAACGAATAGTGAGTGGTTATACCCAATATGTATTCTCATATGTACATATATGAACTGGATTAACTCACGTATATTTCTCGGGAAAGCCCAACTAGTGTCGAATTAGCATATAATCATGTTATTGCATATAATAGATTTAGTAATGCAAAGTTTATTATTTGTCTAGAATAAAAGAAAGTCCTTGGATTATGATTCTTTCTAGAAAGCTAACTAGGAGAATTGCTAGAAAGAGAAATTTCTAGCTTTAAACCAATTATAGCCGCGAATTTACCTTAGATTTAAAGACTAAACGTATCTTATTATATGTATTATAAGAATTAGCTCAACGTATATTCTAAAACTGAAATTTCAGTGTTAATGCTGCTCAAATGCCCAAATACCAATATCTAAACGCTTATTTTTTCTAGCACTATGTTATACTAATTATATAGAAATAGTGTCAAGAAATCAAAATGAAAATAGCATTTATATAGACATAAAATCCATTTAAAAAACAATATTCGCAAAAAATATGGATATTTTATTGTTCAATATACCCACATCGAAAAAAGGAATAGTACCAACATGAATGACAGGAGACACTTTATATTGAATGTGTGAAACAAAAACAAAATTCATATAAAATTACGATATTAAAAAACTCGTAAAGCATTATTTAATTTTATCAATGTATATGTTATACTAAAAACTAATTATCAACGCGTCAACAGGAATCTTCTGGAAAATATGTCTGTATTAGATATTATTATATGTATGTGTATATACATATCATGTGTGTGTTACACTGGTGAACTACAATGAGCTTTCTTGTTTAAACATAACCGACAATATTATGCAAACTGGATGATAATGACAGCACTAGCGTCGTGTGAGTACCTAGAATTGAATAGGGTTGCCATTGTTTATCTTTATTTTCATAATGAAGATCGCAACTATATTGGTATATAAGTTTTAATTTATATTTGATGGTATCAGAAAAGATAAATTTAATATTTAGCGTAAGAAAAGAGGTATTTCATATTTTAAGGCAGTTGTGAGATTGAGACCGATAAATATCGTCCATTGAAATATGTGTATTATAGATTGGCATCCTTAGCTCAATATGACTTATTTGATCGTGACTAGACGATTTAGTTTCAATAGGAAAGTTATTGGCTGCATATTTATTTGAGTACGTGGGCGCTTGCACAACTCGGTTGCCATTATAGAGACTAGTATTCCGATGAAGAATTTGTTAACATTAACGATTGTCTTATACGATTTAATTTATTAAACCGTGTGTTTGTTGTTTTGTTATAGAATACAAATATTTGATAAATTTAAACTGAAAAATGTATTAGATTTAAAAGCAATTATTGCAATTGTACTTTATATTCTATAAATGTTTAAAGAATATCTATGTATGTATGATTTTGAATATGACCGAAGACTTAACTATTATTTGAATAACCTAATGTCTTATGCGTATCTATTAATAACAGAGTCAAATATACGATAAGTTAGAAACTCAATTCCAATAACTTTTCATACATGACATACATACGTTTTCATTACAAAGGTACAATGTAATTGATATTCAATTTTTGTCTAGTCTCAAAGAGCAATAAACTCTAGATAATGAATCATACATAGGTTGTTTTGTTGAGTGAGTATAGCTTTGTCGATTCTAAACTCAATTTGCCTCTACACTAAGGTTCGCAGTAAATATCAAATCGGGTGAGTCAAGCCGAATCACTTTATAAGGAGAACAGTTTAATGTACAGTAATCCTAAGTTAGATATTTAATATATTAGGAATTCTTTCACACGTTATTTAATTTCCTCTTAAAATATAGGAACAGTGATATTTTTTGTCCGGTTCATTAAACTTGATCTAAAAAATTGCTTTAAAAAAAAACGGAAAACACGCCTGTAAGCTCCGAAGGGGTAGGCAGAGAGGTGTATTACACCCCAACGTTTCACCAGTTACGTTCAAGTCCCATGGAATAGGTGGTGAGCCTATGGCCATAAATTGCTTTTTAATTTATTTTATAAAAACTGCTTTTTGAAAATTAGACCAAAAAAGTGCGTTTATTACCCGCCTTTACGTACTTGTTTCATTAAAATATGTTTTTACGTTTACCTCCGAACATTACGTTATTTAATGAAATAGTCTTAACTAATTATTTTTAAATATAGGGAACAATTAATTTACTATATTCAGTTCTGTATTTTTTCTCATCCCAGTTCACCCGTGTTTTAGTTTACAGAAACAATGTTTGAGATTGGCGCGTGCCGTTAATGATCTTAATAGAAAAATCCACTTTCCAGTACCTTCGTGTTTATTCAGATCCAGTTAATATAGACCCGTTAATACAATGCGCACAAACGGAGGGTCTACGACGGGTGCAAACATATTAAAGCGTTTACAATGAAGCGTATTGTATAACGAACAAACAGTATACGTTTCACTTTTATATTAGTAGGGATAATGCATTGCCACATACGACTACGTACCTATAGCGAGAGAAAGGCTTCCGGCGTTTATAGGACTGGTTTCGATGCTATCTCTTTTGCTCTTCGTTCTGCAAAAAGGGTAAGGGCATTTTCACATGTTGCGTATGATTTTTTCAGAGCGTTTAAAAAACGCTTGCTGGCGTTTTACCTTAGATAAAATATTTTATGCAGCTTAAGATAACATTAGGTTTAATGCTTCGAAATTGTTTCAAAGTTAGAAATAATCATCAGAATTGTTAATTATGAAATATGTCTCATCATATCTTGTTTCTTGGATGCAGAAAAGAGAGAATCAGATTCCGAATTGCAATAGTAGTAAATGGTACGTTTCTTTAATAGGACAAAAACCGCTATTAGATCGCCCAGTGCGAAAACACGAAAGGGTGTGGCACGAATGCAGAGAATTTCGCTATTGTACATTGAATAAGTGCAAGGCCAGCCGCATAGCTCCGTGTTTGCAGTCAAGGTTAAAAGATCAAGATTCATTTAAGCGGTGCAAGACGTTCTACCGATCTCGTGTTAAAATGGATAAGTAGTTATTTATAAACGCTATTAATATAAACCTTAACAAATTCGTTGAATAAACCTATGTTATTTTAGTTTGTAGTAATATCACTCGAGTGCTATTATCTACGTTCAAACGATGTATATTATATGGAAGCATGTCGTGTTGGCTATAATACAAAGTTCATAACAAAACTTTTTTTTGTTCCTGTTTACCGTTTTACCGTGGTACACTAGGTTTTTTATTCAGAATGACAATGTTAACGCCATAGTCTGCCACGTTGGCAATAGGCGTTCATATAAAACGTAACAACACGTGTGTAATCCCCGAAGAGGTAGGCAGAGGAGTGTAGTACACTCTCAAGTTTAACCAGTCACGTGTTTTACTAGTTAGGCGTTCATATAATTATGAAATATATTATCACACACGACCTCATTCTTAATTGAAAGTATCGTCACAGTACTGAATAGAAAAAGATTTGGAAATTAAAAAACAACATGCAAAATACAGAACCATTATAAAGATAAACATATAAGGTAACAGTTGTTCTTGTATGTTGACTCTATGAAATATGAAATTTGTATATGTTATGCTTTGAATCTCAGTGTTATTATTTTTAAAATTAAATTGTAATAGGTATGATTTATGGGTTCAATCGCTTCCTACTATTATTGAAAAAATCATGTACGATGGACATGTTTAATTCAAAGCTATTCCATTCACTTTACAATCATATGCGACTATTTAAACCTTATACACATATTGATCACGGTCATAACTAGACATGTATACGGTAGGGTCGGCACAACAAAGAATTGATACGACTGTTTCTTCGGAGAAGTACTGGTCGCAAAAAAGGGGCAAAACATCCAGCGAATTATTATGCCTTTATTCCCATCCCTACAGATAGAACAGATATTGTTTTTGCGTCGATTTGTGACGAAGACCGACGTTCCCGCCCATCGAGCATTCTCGACGGGATGCCTTTTAAGGATAGCTAGCTTGCACTGATTGCATGGAATGCCTATCTTGTCGCTTTCACACGCTAGTCTACCCCTTCATTACTTACCTTTATGATTCGTTAACCCCCGAGCCTTTATGAGTGTGTGAGTTTTTCTTGTTCTCTAGATATTCTTAAAAGGAAGCAAACAAAAGCTGTTGTGGTGTTATTTGTTTCCTTGCAAATTAAATACGAGTACATTGAAACTTTCTAGAAACTTTTTCAATATATTTTGTGCTATGTGTAGTGCACAATATAATTATTTTATAATACGAGGGTAGTTGTAAAAACTAACAAATGCTTAATTGTTTTATCTTAAACGATACTAAAATATGTTTTAGGAGAAAGCGTCCCCTCCATAGACGTAGGTTCTTAAACAATATCCAATCAAATTAATGCATCTTTCAAACATGCTCCGTAAATCGTAATGCTAATCAGTCCATCATATTTTGGTTTAGCTTTTTCAAAATGTGTGAAATAACTATCACATTTTGTAATTCATGTCACATTTTTTGGGTTCATCTCAATACAAGTCAAAGTAATATTATGACAACTCCTGCGCTGGAATGTCCTCATGTGCATGCGTGTCACTGCTGTGTCTCTTCCTATTCCATTGCATCTTTGCTTCTCTTGTTTTCGAATTTAACGTTTCTGCTTAGTACGTCGGTAGACGACTGCAAATATGGAGGTAGGTAGGTTCCTTTGATATTTATATGAAAACTTTAATATTTTCTAACTACAATAATAGTATGTACATATACATATACTCTATATGTACATATATTACAGTGGCCTCTAAGTAATGATACTTGTATTTTCATTTTATTATTTCTTTACGATACATATAAAAAGGTTATAACGACATTCGAATGAAAAATGTTATTTCAATAATAAGAGTTTGCAACTACTCGTACATATGAATAAATACATAAATGAGTAGAGATAGACAATTAAACTTGCTTTTACATTCGATTAACCAGTTAAATCATTTACTATAAGTGGGTACTCTATGTGTCTTTGATACACTAAACAAAACACTTAGGTATGAAATTCTCGAAACAAAATCTCAGGGGTATCAACTCAACTGTGACTAACTACAAAGAGAATTTAAGTAAAATGACATTAAGATGTCTTTGGCAGATTGGCCGAGTTGTAATACTAATAAATAAAATACAAAAAGAAATTCGCCGCCTAATAAGGTTGGAACTTTATAAGTAAAGATTAATCAAAGTCTGCATAGTGATGACGTTTAATTTATCATTAGATCCATTAGTAATTATTGTTGATTAATAAATAGTACATTCTTTTGAAACGCAATAGCATAACGCTTGACAGAAAATGGACTGGCTGCGCGTACATTTGGAAGGTTGCGTGTTTTGTGATGGATTTGTGGCGTGATAAATAATTGGAAACAGTAATGTATTTGTTATAATTACGTGTTTTATTATACCGTCACGACAGGTTCTAACGGGATAGGCAAAGAGCACCGAGCGCCAAATGTTTGTATCCTTATAGACCTGAAATGCTTTTCCTATATTTATCGTTTTTTTCATACACGCACGCCGGTTTTGGAAACTTATGACTCATCAGCCAGTATCTAACCTATTTGGTAACGGTAGGTGAATCTTGGTCTTTCTAAGCACCTGGAAACAATAATGTGTTATAAATATTGTAGATAATCAAATCTGAGAGAAGACTCGTGTTCCAAAAGTGGAATAATAGGGTTATGAACAAAATTATGTGTTTTATTTGGATATTAAATTTGACGTGTCTTCGGGATTCTTGTGGCACACCGAGCAGATGTAATGATTAGTTGAAAAAATATTTGAACGATTGTAAGAATAATGTTTGAACGTAAATTCTTATACAAACATCTCTCTCCTTAAAATAAAGCGAGCAAATGTTTGTCGTGTCGTACATGGAAAAGAGTTCGTGGAACGGTCATCGTTTGTATGTGTAGTGGTCATCGTTTTACGAGAGTTTGATAAGAGTGAAGTCATACATTGGGACGTAAAGCGGTCAAACTTTCGAAGTCATGTTTGAAGTTCATTATGTATGTCTTTGAACTACGAGGATCATTAGAAATTGATGCTCAATTATATATTTTTTAACTAATGTAATTATATTTTTGTAAAATTTTAAAATTGACTGGAAGAAATATAATACAGTGTCTACTTAAATTTACATTTCTTTGAAGAAAATGTTGATATTTTCCGCCCTTTGATATTCTATTGCTCGGTTGTAGTAGGTATTACAATTTTCCGTTATTTACATATCATGGAATTTGGTATTCCTGCTTTTGAGTAAAATGTATGCTTTGATCATTTTTATCGGAAGCGGTTTTTCTAGCCATGATGTTATAAATATGTGTAACTTGAACGGAGTTTTCTTTGAAGTAGAAAGAAAGAAAAAGAGGGAAATTAAATGTTATTCCGCCAGATATGTTAAAATAAGTACATTTTTCAAAGTCTAAATGTAATCGTTTTGTCGTAAACGGATAATAATGGGGCTTTTTTATTTGTCATCAAGATTAAAAGAAGTTTTCACTTTTAACTACACTCATATTCACTTCAGTCTTATATGAATTCAGTCCGGGTATAAAGTAAACGTTAATGAAATATTATAATAATTTAAATTACACGAATAAAAAAAAACGTTGCCAATTTCCGTTGTTAGATGCTGAATATATCTGTTCACATATATTATTTACATAATAATTTTTAGTTACTAGTAATAACATTTACAGTTATATTTTGATTTGCTTCAGTAAAGCGTTGGGCCAGCGTGGTGAGATTTTAGAGTCAACGTCACAAATGTTGTACCTACAGGCGCTTCGGTACAAATTTGAGACTCAATTTGTGCTTGGTGCTTGGAATAGACCTATGTATGTCTTCTGCTCTGCTGAGCATTGAGGTTCCAGTTCAGAAAATCATGCCTGACCTGTTACCATATCGCGAAACGTAGAACTAGCATATAGAAGGGCCTGTTAGTGACTACACCCCAAAATTTATAAGGTTAGTCTCATTAATTATTTGGTGTAGACAACAATTACGAAACTGTAGGCGTGTAATGAAGAAAAATGAATACTTTTGTACTACAAATATTTGTGCTTTGATTTCAAATTGAAGAGCCTTATTAAAAATTTTTGTATTAATCGTTTCGGATAGCCGAAGTTTCGTTATCACAGGTACAACTGCAATAATTTTATAACATGTAAATGTTCCTATTTGTTCCCTAGACGTGTACAATGAATGTAACATCTCCGAGTTTTCAGCTCTACTATGATAACAAAATGAGTAGGCGTGCTGGAATAATGAAAACCGAAAAGAAAACAACGTAAAGTGAAAAATATTTTCTTGTGAAAATTCATTTCGCCGCTCATAATGCGAGGTTTCCATTTGCGGACGAGTTATTTCTCACGTGGCTTAAAGCTTACGGGTATTAGAGGGATTCGAATAAGTCGTGTTTTATGGTGATATGCAAATATTTATAAGAAGACTTTTTATTGTGTATAGACATTTTTTAATTTCAATTAAATAATTCGTCCTTATACATGACTATTTTCTATAATTGGACGACTTTCTATTGTAGGAAGATTTTTAGATACTTGATTGAATGACTTGTATATACTATTTCTAAATTGCAAAGTGGCAACTTATATTAAGATTCTGTGTAGGAATTGGTTTTAAGGATTTATTATTCTGTGAAAATACATAGCATAATTTTGAATGTAGAATTATAATTTTATAAGTCGATAGTATTAACGAAAATTTTTGAATATATTAATTAAATAAAGGCAGGTCCTGATTTAATCTTGTATGTATATACATCGGTGTAAATTAATCTATCAGGTCAGATACTGGCTGGAAACGAAATTTTTAGAAACAGGCATACGTATATGAAAGGATTAGTGAATATAAAAGTAGCACCTCAGGTCTGTGAAAATAGAGTTATTTGGCTCTCAGTGCTCTCTGCCTACCTCTTAAGGGTTGTGGCGTACCGACATATAGATAATAATCCTCGAAAATACTAAATACTTGATACGTGACAATTATTTTTCTCTTTCATTCTGGCACTTTGGCACTTTCTCAGCATCGGGGCTGCGGGCGGCTATGGGGAAGGTCATCGAAAAGTAAAAGCCTTTCGTGAGCTAGTTCGTTCCGCTTGTGAATATATTATTCCATATGTGATAGGGTTGGGAACCTTCAGGGAATGTGTGACCACTTTGTTATTGTTACAATATTTTCATTGTGATTCGTGCACTTGACTATTGTACATATGTATGTTAAAAGTTAAGATGAAAAAAGTGAAGTAATAAATTATATAATAATAAATAAATAAAATCATTGAAAAAAGTTATGGAACAAATAAAAAAAAAGTATACAAATTAAAAATAAAAATACTATTGTGTAAATATCTGTAACTTGCAAATCAATTCGGATTGTATTTTATTCACTATATTAAATTAAATCTATTTGTTAAAGTTTTCTGTTAATGCTTGTATACTATATTTATTAAGGAAATTAGTCACATTTCGCATTTCAAATTGCCTAACAAATTCTTGATGAGCAAATAATTAGCTGTCATAATTAGCAATTTGGAAAGTTCGTTAACCTCTGATTTTGGAAATGTCACAGTGAAATAGGCTAATTACAAACTTTGTTTGTACAGTTTGCTAGGTCTGTCTGTGGCGCGGCTTACCTGGCCTACACGTACAACATAGCCATTTATATTTATAACGATTATTTTTGGATCGCGTTTTTTTATTTCGTTTAAAATCGTTGTTTCCGTTCCTTCTCTCTTTTCTATTTGATCCTGTCGATGAGGGAGTTTTTTTAATGAGATAAATAATCTTATCCTATGAATTTTATATCATATCGTATTCCGGGTTTGTTAACGCTTAATAAGCTTCCTACCTACCTCGTAAGGAACCTGACGTGGAGATATGTAAGTGTGTATGTAAAAAGCTTGCAAGTAACTAGTCCAGTATCGATACATAAATCTTACATTTTTATAAAACAAGACGTATATTATAAAACGTATAATTAAACATCACGGAGAGAGAACTCATGTATTTAGCCAAAAACCTATTTTGTACGTTCTCAATAGCCAATTACATATTGCTGAAATATACCTATAGTAGGAGTTAACAAAATTAATTACATCATTGACAGTTTGTGGGCTTATTAAATAACTATTACTCCATTCGATAAGTTTGCTGGTATGTTTTACACCACCAAGTGAATGTTGATTTATTAGATTTCTACATGTGGTTTATTTCTCAAAACGTAGTATTCTTAGTAAAGTTTATACTAAATACTTGTCTAGCGGTGCCAGTAATATTATTACATGAAATCACATTTGAACTCTTAAAACATAATTAGTTGAAGTAGGGGCTCGGATATGTATTTGTGTCCAGTGTATGTCAATCTGGCTTCTATTCCTGAATGAGGTATGTGAAATTGGTAAAACTTGAGAGTGTTTCCTCTCTCCTCTAGGGGATATACAAGCGTGGTGTTACTTTTTTAAAAGATTGATCAAAAGCTCTTAACAAAGTTGGCAGAAATTCGTAGCGCGGTTGGTTTGAATACGCAAACAATTGCAGCTCAGTAGGCATTGATTGAATAGTCGCAAACTGCTCGAATTTCAAACAAGCCATAGTGCCCCGAGCTCGCGATGGATTGCGGAGTATGGCGCTCTCTAGACATGGATTAACAGTCGAATAAATTACACCGAGCTTAGTAAGCAGTAATAGTTTAGCGGGTAACGCTTCAGTTCCCTTTATGGAGGTTCTGATTTCAAATCTCTACATCTCTACAGAAAATGTATGTTTTAAGATTAAATTCATTTGATGTATCGATAAAGAATTGTTTAAAATGTTTTAAAGGGTGTGAAGAATATACTGGACAAGTCTACCAACCTAACACATGGTCAGCGTGCCAGATTATGGCTTAACCTTTGTCGCTGTGAGAGGAGTCACGTGTCCAACAGGGAAATGATAAAAGGGTTGATGATAGTAATGATAAGGAAGTTTAGTAGGACAATGTACAGAAACCGTAACACGTTGCCGTCATCCGTCAGTTCATGGTCATCAAAACGTCGGTCGCTGCTTCCTCAGGTGGCCTAACGGTTTGTGTGCTTTGGAGTGTTGCAAGTTTTTTGTATGTTATTGAAGTAGAAAATGGACATATGGTTGATAATTGATTAATCGTCGCTTTGGATAATCAGTATCACAATAATGCTGCCTGACGTTGTTTACTGTTCTGTTGAAGTTACTAAAACCCACGTTGGAAGAATGCTGTGTGTTTTAAATTGTGTATACGTGTACGTGCAATTTAATTTTTTAATCGCGAATATAAAATATGCAGAACAGTTCAATACGGAACAGTAACTGATAGAGCGGTTGAGCCTCTGTAATGAATCCTTGAAAGACTATTTAATTTTTAAAATTGTATTTTATAGGCAGAGATATAACCCTTAACCAAGCCGAAAGACACTGGGCTTGATGTTGGTTCATTTATATTGGGGTAATATTTAAGAGGATGTTACAGACAGTGTCATAGTTTACAGTTGAAGACATCGCTTGCACGACAGCTGGCCCGGGAACAGGCGGAGCGATGAGTCGGAATGTTCCCGCATTCTACGGCGACGTAACTTGATAACATTACGTGCCTATTCGTCTCCGACGACGGAATGCCACGAATCTCCCAAAAATGTATTGCGCCTTAATATTCGGTGCGGGTATTTGTGTCGCAGTAGTCGGCAGTTGCGGCATTCAGCTCTAGAAAAATCGTACGTAATTGTTATGGAATTTAATAATTGATATCGTGTATGTACAATTATCTAAGTACACTTCAATAACCGACCCTATGTGGATATTACTGTAGAGATATGTGACGTTTAATTTTCTGTAATCTTCTATAGCTACTAAAGTCATCGTGTATTGTGTAAAGGGAAAAAAATGTTAGTGATTGAGAGTATAACTCTTAAATATTTAAAAACAAAACGCTATGCAAATATGAAAGCTTCATTGGCTTCCGGTACACCGCAGTAGATGGAAGGGTGACCACGGGTACGTATGAGTCACGTCCATTTCCGACACGTGACCAGCTGTCAATGCTTGCATAAGTAATGTCTAACCCACATTTTGTATAATAATAATAATAATCGACCCATTTGTCATTCCACTGTTGGAATATGGGTCTCCTCTCATATTTAGAGGGTTAAGGCCGTAGTCTGCCACGCTGGCCAAGTGCGAGTTGGCAGACTTCACACACCTCAGAAAATATGTTTTTTTTTTTTTTTTATAAATTCTAAGGTGTGCAGGTTTCCTCACGATGTTTTCCTTCACCGTTAGCAAGTGATAT
>DWME01002141.1:0-21877 GCA_018244795.1 Parelbella ahira ahira | reverse complement strand
AATACGAGAAAAAGAATCTATGCAAATTTATTCAAAACTGTACAAAAATATTATATTATATACACTCGTAAATATAATAAATACATTTTTTGTATAAAAACGCAAATAAATTGAAAATATAATCAGTATCACTGAAAAAAAAACACGAAAACAAACGACACTGTAATTACCTTCAGGGACCAGTTCCACTCAGACCACACCTGAACAAAACCACTCAATATAAAACAGTTCGCAACAGAACCGACGCCAACGGACAAGCATGCGATAACACGATAACTGTTAATCATATATTGTCTTTGTATAACTAACTTATATTAAATATCGAACAACTAGCCAACGCGTATCGCACCGATCGTTAAATACAACATCCTGCGATGCGTTTGGTACACGATAGCGATTCTGATCGGACGTAACCTTATCGCGGCGCTCTGCGTTTATTTTGAACAGTGCTAAACGGTGAGATATTGTTAATTATAATTTTATTTATTACATGGTGTTAACCCTATAATGCAGATTATATTAAAATTAGCAGGTATCATTTTAACACGTGAGCTTAAATAATGAAATAGAAGGCCAAAAGGTTTTCTAAAGTCTTTACTCAAAAGATATATATGAATGATGTGTATACATGAATGATGTATACTAAACTACAATAATTACAGAAAGGGATTAAAATCTTCACACAAAACAGGCAAAAAGCAGTTAAACCGAATTAAATTAATCCAGCGATTTAAGGGCCCATCAAACTGTATTACGCTTCGGGCAATAAACAGACACGCAAAATACACCGTTTACTGCGCTCCAGATAAGTGATGTGAGGTGTTAAAAGGTGTCTGTCAAGTGTGAGAATGTAACTTTGGCGCAATAATTGAATACGAATCAAATAAGAAAGCATCACGGCTGCATTTCCCCCAAGGGGTCGACAGAACAGCGCAGAACTCCCATGTTTTATCTATTGTGTTACAATAAATGTACCTACATATATTATGTACATTGTAAATTTTATTATTAGAAATTTAGAAAATTTCCTAAAAAAATATGATTCTGAAACCGTCATTCGAGTGCGAAGAACGTATTGAATGTACAAACTCGTGAGATCTGTATGAATAGGGATATTTAGCGCTTGATGCTCCCTGCCTGCCTCGCAAGTGTCTTACTTGATAAAACAATAATAGTAATAAAAATGGTGTATATATATTCTCAATTACATTAATATTATTTTTCCAGCCCAACAGCGACATTTTAACTAATACTTATAATGACACAACACATATGTATTTGTTCAAGTATTACAAAACCAGTGAAAGTGCTAGTTGCTACTCGTTTATAGATATTTATGGTAATATGTACAAGCGTATCGATTGGTCGCCCTATTTGTTACGTTCCAACACAGCTTCATATCTAACCACGCACCACAGGTGCTCGACTTATCGCGCGATAGCGAACTGGAGCATTGGCTACCACTAGTTAGCTAAGAATATCAAACATAACATCACGCCCGTATAATACCGAAAAGGTAGGCAGAGAAGTGTATGTAGTCCACTCTCACAATTCACCAATTATTGTGTTATACGTTTCTGCATGGAATATGGGATGAGCTTATGCCATACACAGGGCACAAATCCAGACTGAACTTATACTAGTAACAATACTGATAAAAGAAAATAAATTTTTAAATTTAGAACACCATTTTTTATACCACAAAAGAACGCGATTAAAGGAATACTCTTCTCGTAATTAATATTCAGTTCTTTTATCGTTAAACTTTTAATGTTTTTCGCCGAATTACATTTCAAATAGCGAACATTTCTTTCCATTACGTTCCATTTTCAAACTTAAATCTCGTTAATGAGAGCCCGAAATTATGACTGGGTGTTCAAATTCATGTCGGGAATCAACTACTTTTTACAGTTCAATGACGAGCCATAACGACGGAAATAGTTCAAAGGTTAAAATAATGTTAAGTATTTTTCTTCATATGCCAAAAATAACAATGTAAGAGCGTTTTCCGTTTATAGGAGTGCTTAATATTTAGTAAGACATGTCTAACTAGTTCTTGCTTAAGATTTCAAACTTCAGGCAATTTGTTTAAATGTAACTTGTGTAAAACTCAACTAGATTTGATAATAAACATTTAATCAATAGGTACCTCACAATTATTATCTAATGACAATGATAGGGAATAAAAAAAACCAATAACTTATTAAAATACTCCCTTTGATTGGTAATAGTTCTCATTACTTACATTTTCTATTACACGTTTTTGATAATATAAACATAGTATCTCGTTAAAATAACCTCGCGCAACAAAGTTATTGTCGGAAATAACTTTCTTAAATAAACTGAACTATCTCCGTTCGGTTTGCCATACCGTAATAGTTTAGTAAACTGAGATTGTTTGATTTGAAGATCGTTTTTCGTCGACGGGCTTTCAAAATATCTGAGAAGCTGCCCAATCAAAGGGGCAGCCGTGGAGGTCAATTGGCGCCAAACAAACTTTAAAACAAGTAATGACAATATATTTAACTTCTTTTATTTATTTATCTAGAATGTATTCTTTTTAGCTTTTAGCAGATTTAATACTAAATAGTATTTTTACTATTCAACCCAAGTATAGATGAAAAATGAGGACAGCCATCAATTCCCTTTAATTTTTTTAAAATGTAAGTAACCCTTGTTATGTGCCAGTATGTACCAGATATTAAGTAGTCATTCTATCTCATCTCATGGCTATATTTCTTCAGCGCAATCTATTCCAGTGTCGTTACACCGTTATGTATCACACATCACGTGTCCCAACACACGTTCACTTTCATTCCGAGCATTGACTTTGCTAATCAACAGCATATATGCAATATTACAATATATCGATCTGATCTAACAGCACGGTAACAGAGTCGATGAAAGATAATCAGCACGCCAGTAATGTGACTATCATATAGGTTGCTACTGTTAACAATTTTTATTGCTAATAATAATAATATAACATTGCGCTTATTCCCAGAAGGGGTAGCATGAGAAGAGAGTCGCTCACAGGTCGGCAGAGGAGTGTAGTACGCTCCCATGTTTCACCAGTTACGTTTAAGTCCCATGAAATAGGTGATGAGCCTATTGGCATACGCCGGGCAGTTATGTTACAATATACGCTAATACTTTCTACATACTTATCACACACATTATAAATTTAAAAAGATTTATCTAAGGTATATTTCAGTTTAACCTTTTAGTTATTACCAATATTTTGTGATTATGTCCACAACTGTCCGGTCCGTTCTCCCCGTTTTACGGTGGCTTGCAAAATGAAATTAGCGTAAGAAACGTAATAAAATTTTAATGGTATATAATTTGACCCTATTCACTGCTCATTCATACATATATGGGTCTAGGATAGCTCAGCCAGGTTTTAGAGCGAAAGAACTAGGAATAATGCCGCGTATCGGTTGAAAAACAGCTTAAAATGTATCTCCCTTTCCAAGAGTAGATGAAGATAAATAGATTTTTAATGTGATCGGCTGAAGAGTACTGTAAGCTGGACTTAGGTTGAACAGCTGGCTTTTAGGACACACACACATTTACTTTTAGAACATTTTATTACATCCTTTCAACTAGATCATAAAAAGGTTCATTTTGTGCGTGTTTTTCGTGAACAACAAATAATTCATAGCATCTCTTGTCCTTATATTACCATGGCTCGCTTTTAGATAACCAATCAACATCTCCAAATCCAAACAGTCTATTAAATCTATCGAAACTAGAGATGTTGATAAAATAACTATGTAGGTATATCTATAGATATCAGTAAGGAAATTTAAATTAAATATTTTGGTTAATAGTTGTATATCACGAGAAAAGGTTGTTGATATATCTTTGGGCTCTCTATTTTAATCCAATTTTAAAACTAATGGTGGGAACCAAACCACTAAATCTCTATTTTCATCCATCCATATACCTACAAGTTGGGTTAAGTATTTTTGTTACATAAACGTCGATTAAACCAAACCTGTTTTTGTTTAACAATTTTCAAAAACAGAAGAGTTTCTCCTCTACTACTATGAAGTAGTGAAAATATAGTTTATTTATGTTGCAGTACGAGTGCTACAGAGTTAAGAAAGGTGCAAAGGAGACGCTTACTGTAAAATTGCTCACCGATGCCGGCCCTCGGCGCGGCTCGAGCGGGCGCCGACAGCGCGAGCAGCGCGAACGTCCACCACCATGTCATCACAACCACACCTGGAACAAATTGTACATTCTTTAAAAAGAGGATAGTTTTTAGATGATCCTTAGAAGACAGTCGTTCATCATCATCAGCCTCTAGATGTTCTGCTGGACACAGACCTCCCCTAATCTGCGCCACCCCTTCCGGTCCTGGGCCTTCCAAATCGAGCGGGTTCCCGCTGTCTTCTTCAGACAATCATTACAAGACGAAATTTATCAGACGGTCGTTATAAAGCGGCGTTTACAAGATGGTCTTTATAAGACTGGCTTCACAAGATGGTCTTTTGATTAACCAATACTACTTTTTTGCCAACGTACCAAATGTTTTTTGATACATTAAGCTCTTCCTTTGTGTCGTGTTTTCGTTTAAGTATATTTTTAATGCCTGTAAACTGCCGGTCTTCAATGGGAATAATGTAAAAGCACTGTATCTCTGCTTTATCTACTCGTATCTAAGCTGTTATACATATAATATTATCGTTGTTGTAATTAAAATTAAATTTAACTTATTATTTCTGGTAAAACGTCGGAGTGTACTACACTCCTCTACCTACCTCTTCGGGGATTACAGATGTGACGTTGCTTGTTTTTTATCGTTGATATAATATACACGAACATCAGTATCTCCAAGATCCGCTATTAATTGAAAACATTGCAGTCTATAAAACAGAATACATGAAACATTTCACAGGAAATCAAAGAATGTGTACTGTCAACTGACACTCGTATCTACCATCCGGATAGACGTTCAGATAATTGAATGCGCGTAACTTACATTCTTAAGGCGATTTACACCCGCTGTCGTCGTAACACGTCCGCGGATTTTACAGCACGTAACCCAGTCGTAACCGCGCTACGAGGAATACAGCGGGATAGCTGTAAACCTCGCTATTTGTGGTTAGTGCACCATTTATAATAATTGCTAATATCAATCTGTTAGGGAATTGTGATGACATTCAACCTGGCGACGCTAAGAATGTTTCGTTGCGAGAAGTACGTAAGGATTAAAGATACTTTTCAATTTAAGATGCTATGGCACGGAAGGTCCGTACTATTGCACGAGAGGTCCCAATGGATAAATAAAACAGAGGATAGTAAATTACGGCGCAATTTAGGGCCGAACTACATCGGTGAGATAAAATGATGGAATATTTCGTGGCGGTACTTTGGCGTTCTTTTGTGTCGATTCTCATCTTTCATAAGTATTATTCCATTAAAGAGCTACTTGGAACACAATGTCGAATGTCGCCGATTTATTTAAATTGCAAGACTCGTTAATTTATATTACTTAAGTGATTTTTCACTTGGGACCCCTAATTACATAATATTTTTCTTTAGTGTTCCTTACTTCGGTTCTAAGGTAGTAAGCTCTTGTAGAGTTTATGGAATAAGTAAAAAAAATACTCCGAGGCAGAATTGCCTAAATATTACAGCCAAGAATTAGCGATACGCGAAGCGACTATGAAAAAATCCAATGTGGAACTCCAATAAGATAAAATAGAACCAAATATTCGCTCAACAAGTAAAAGTAATTTAATCTGGTTCACACTTCCCTTTCAGTTCAATTCACACGAAAATTTAATAAGAACCTCGCACAAAAGCCCGCCGACCCCATTACTGGCGTTATGATTGGAATGACGTTGTTGCCAGAGTGGAAAGACGAGAAATTGTTTTCCAACTTCTCTGCCCTCTTTACCAAGTTATGGTCCCTTGGTACGTGAAGTCCGCAACGAATCTAAGTGTCGCGCATACTGAGCGTGCACTGAGCGATAGCTATTGAAATTGTAGGTAAATATTTTATGTTTGTTGAATGTTGCGTTATTTTACTTTGTTGGAAGTTTCGAAGTTGTTAAAACTTCTAAGATGCGAGTAGAATATCGTTAACCTTACTCATCGGAACAACATTAAGAAGTACCTAAGATCAAGAACAGATTAAGGAAGTTTTCTTTACAGCCAGTTCGGTTCTTACTCGTTCGTCTCTTGTTTATTCTTAAGAATTAAAGAGCTGTTTCTGTGATAAGCAATTATGAATGTAACGAAACATCTATAATCGTCGAAGGAATAGGCAGGGAAGCGCAGTACACTCCCGTGTTTCACCTGTTGCGCTTACTTCTCACCATGAATAACAAGAAATTTCAAAATAGAAAAATCCATTAGTAACCGAGCCGGGATTCTAATCTACGGTCTCTCGATCGGTATTCGCGCTTGCAATGAAAACGATCAACGAAGCAGTTAAACAATTCGATATGTAGCAACTTATATTTATACAAACAAGTTTTCATATTCAAACATTGACAAAAGTGAAAAGGCAATACACATTTTCAGTAATACCGAATCCTATCCGAACGTACCTTCAAATCTGATCACCGTACAGAACCACTGAACAACAAAGATTCGAACTCATTAGTTGGTCGCTCGTTTATCGCTACCCACCCCCCGTTCCTCGCTAACTACAACTTGTGCGACGCAGTAATAGTCCAAGTTCGGCCGAGGGACGTGCTCGAACTCGTCCCTGAATCAGCGCTGCGATATTGAGTTCCGAACTATTCGTTTCATAAGTTTCGTTTCGAAGTTGCGTATCTCCGTCTATTAAGAGTTCCCAAGATGTCTGTTGAAGATATTTGGATAAGTAATGAGGTTCATTGAGGAATGTTATTGCTGGGATGTATGTTATAATTGTAAATGTGAAAGAACTGTGTGTATTGTTGTGCTTTCAGGACTGAATTGCTGAACCCGTTTTGATGAAATTTAATACAGAGATTGTTTGATGCTTGACTGCAATCATTGAGTAATAATAATTATTGTTATTGTCATCGTGTGAATATAAGAATTATTGAGGTGAAATTTCTTTATCGACGTATGGGAAAATTTTTATAGCAATGTCGTCACGATTTTCGGTTACGCGCCATTTTGTTTTCTATAGCTATTTCGTTTTACATTTAATAGAACAAGATCAGTACATCTCACTAATATCTTTATAGACCTGACGTGCTTCGTTTATATTTGCTGATGTAAATAAGCAATATCGTTAACATAAAATTGGACATTAAAATGAAATATTCAGATAGAAGCGGCGTTAAAAACTGGTTGAACAAATTGTGATGCTCAACCGTTTCCTGTATAAATGAAATATGACAATTATATTACTGCTCCGTTGGTTCAGTGATTGAGCCTGATCGTTGCGGGGTCTTACGGGTTCGATTCTCACCCAGGATAAATATTTGTGATAAGTATGTTTTCTTTCTGCCTGTAAGTAAAATGATCTGTATAAAAATGTAATTAGAAATATCATGTATAAAAATCATAAAATATCATTTATCAACTGGCTGTTTACCAATGGACAGGACATCGCCTTATTTTGGTTTAAACAAGCATTATGCGAGTTATTTCAAGATATTATATGATTGGGTGGAAATCCTTAATCTCAGCCTGTGCCATAATTATTTGTACTTCTGTATGTACGTCTAACCTTAACATCTTAACATGGATTCTATATAATCACACCTACTGCCTATGCATCTGTCTAAAGTACACATTAAAGTTACTACGTCTGTACCTATATTCCAAACTCAAGAATTTTAATGAATACAAACGATAAACGAAAGTTCTGAGATTCCAACGTTTACTCAACCGCGACAAGAACATATCCCTTTTGGTGACGGCTTACACAAACACGAGTAAAATTTCTGTTTCGTAATAAGATTCATGGGTACTTAAAAATCGGGCCTTGTAACCTGCGGCCAGCACGAGCGGGAGGAACGAGCGGATATATTTACAAATAGATTAAATGAAAAGCTTTATATTTGAAATTATATAATAATAGCTGCATTAATTTGTTTTCAGAAATGGCGAAATTGGTTCGGTATTTACATATACATATATAGGTATTTACATATAGGTATATCTTTATTACAGGTATATATAACAGAAGCGTATTCAAATATAGCTAATCATACTAGCTAATCAATTGTAGCTGAAAATATCTTATGATTCAATGTAAGTATAATGTACATCTACCATATCAGAAACACGTAATAAAAATGTACGTCAATCAATTGGCTGTCTATTAAATGTGTAAATATTGAGAGTCTCTAGTTAACGTAAGAATCGCTATGAATCAATGGAATGAACCGATGCTGAAGTATATTTTTTTTATTAAAGAGAGAGAAATGAGAAATGTAAACGAGCAGTCCGAAGAGACAGTCTGGCGTCCATGGACATCTCCTACAGAGCTGGAACAGAATTATAGACAAAAAACTAATAGTAGGAATTAGTCCAGTTACAAAAGCTATCATATTGATGTTGTCTATCATTAAGATTATTTTATAAATATGCTAGACCGTGGCAGAATATGGCCTTAAACCTCTCATTTTGAAAGATCAGTGTTCGAATAATGAAATAAGTCGAGAGAATATAAAAGCGAAACGCTAACGTCTATCAAACCGCCTGTTCTCAAGCCACATCATTTCACATCTGTACGACCTCGTGCCGTAAATTGATCGGGATGTCAATAAGATTTTTACGAAGAGAGTAATATAAACCGAGTTCCCACTTGTCTCCTTAACAAGGTTTATCTTATCGTAATAAGAGACGAACGTTTTATTGGCGCTCGTTTATCGACGGATTTTTTTTAAGTTAATTAATCGTACAAGTGAAAGAATACGTGTTTGATGTTTATGAGGTAATCGTAAAGGCTTCATGTTTCAGTGAAAGTTAGTTCTCAATAAGAAATTGCAGTTGCTTAAGATTGTTCGAGTGATACAATGTTTACACCAATATGTAAACCAACATTAGTTCCATTACGTGACAAACACAAAAATGTAGAGCAAACTGATAAGTTTTGTTTAAAAGTTTGCGACAGAATTAACTTTAAATTTGCCGTCTGTAAATACTAAAAAAAAAGTAGTTATATGTATTTTACGCGAATAAATTTGACTATCATTCGAAATCATATAGGTACCTTTCGCGTACATCATACCAAATTCAGTTTCTCGAATCTTATTTTCTCAAATTAATCTCATATAGCCTTTCAAACGATCCATCAATAGGCTTCATTTCGCCGCGCCTACAATATTCCATACAAATTGAACAAACTTGATGTCGTACGCAGTTTTCTACCAACATTAGGTTCAAAGGTTCACTTCAAAGCTTCACTTCTAAGGATTTATTTATGGCTTATCCAGTTACGAAGATTGATGTTGTTTATGGACTTCAAGGCAGAACATAAATGGTCTCAATTTCTTTTAACATTCTCTTGTTATAAAGATGCGATATGGAAAAACGTATGGAAAAATTCAATACCTTAAATACATTGGTTTTACTCTACTTTTTTAGAATCTAACAAAAAACCATTTAGCATGAAAACTATCATTTGATACAGATGTCCCGCACTATTAATTAATTATAACAACCACTTTCAAAGTGATGACCAAAAGGTTTAAAGGTCTAAACGGACACGGTTTAAGGAGATAGTCTTCAAGATCAGATGCTTCAATTAACATTATTGACTAATAAACGTAACATCAAGCTTGTCGTGCCCGAAGGGGCAGGCAAGGAGTGCAGAACACTTCCACGTTTCACCAGTTACGATTAAGTCCCATGGAATAGATGGTGAGTCTATTGCCATACCCCGGGCACAGTTCCAGACTCCGAGTCACTATTAGAAATTTTAAATTATAAAAATGTAGTAGCACCCGGCCGGATTCGAACCCAGGACCTCCCGATCGACAGACGCGTTAGCATCCACTCGACCAACGAGGCAGCCAAAATAAAAATGTTTATAAGCTGTGTCTATTTACACAATACATGTATTCATATAGTCATATGTACAAATGCAATACATGAAAGAACAAGAGCAAAATATATAGAAATAATTTTCAATATGTTAATTAATCCGCAAATATCGTGTAACGGCTATCGCGAACCGGAAATGAACGTAAGATAGATTTACATGTATGAAAAAGATACGTTCATGAAGTATCGCGTAACGCGGTAATGTATCTCCATTAAAAGTGAGAGGGACCATTTAATTGCATTTTAAACTGCATTACGCGGAAGGTAAATTATATGAATTATGTTTGAAGAGGAACACAGGTATGCGGTGGTTGTTTCGACGAGATAAAACTGTAGGTGATTAGACGGACGGCTTAGTTCATCGGGCGGCTAGATAAGCTCTTAATCCGTGCTGAACAATCCACGTTGTCGACGGTGGACGGCAAATTGAGGAAAACTACAATTATAGGGCCGAGCGGTCTCCTGTGGGTTGCTGGGCTGATAGCGTAATTCTTGTAACATATTAATCTAGTATAAGAGACTTTTAGTACCTTTACATAATATACATAGTTACGTATTTACGCCAGGTCCCTTATGGGGTAGGCAGAGAGCACGGAGTGCCAAATATCGCTGTCCTTGCAGACCTGTGGTGCTTGTTCCGCTCATTCATAACTCTCTTCATACATGCACGCCTGTTTCGGAAACTTCTAGACTTCTTCTCTTTGTACGGTTCTTATGTTCTAGATTGTTTAAGTCATCTGGTTCAGGGTTCACTGCCAACTTTATCATCCAACGCGTCTATTCCTGCACGATTAGAATTATGTAACTTGAACCTGTGAGCACAGCACACAGGGTCCAGAGCACCGGATCCAGCGACTACAATTTGCGAACCGGTCTCAGGCCATCGAAAAAAACCATCTAAAAACTTCCAGTCATGATTCGTAGAATGTGGTAAATAAACAAGCGCGGTCATTTCGCACATGAGAGTAGCACAAAAAAAAACACACACACAGAACGTTGTCTGACGTGCACTTATCTGTGACAGACATCGAGCAATCAAGCGAGCGAACGAATAGACCGAGTGAAAATACTTTCGTTCGTTCGCTGGAAAACACTGGAAAATCAGAAGCGTTTCGAAATGATCATTTAACTTTAAACGGTGTCCTGCTGCGCTATTACAATGTAACTCGATGGAGTATGACTCGGCGACGTGAATTACTCACCCTGCAACCCATTATACTCATTACAAGCTATCGTCCGTACTAACATTTGTTCCGCTGATTGCGCGTCGCCAATAAAGCGCTAGTTATATCGTCGCGGGTAAAGCCAGTGACAGGTCGTCTTGTATTTATGTGACGTTGATGGAATAGTTAAAGAAATTGACTTAAAAATTCTCACTTCGAATGATTGGATATGTTTCTGTTCACATCAATAATTATCTATAATCAAATGAGTTTATTTTCTGTAATATCTACACAATATATTTTTTAATTTTTACCAAACTTGTTCAAAGACGGTGAAGGAGAGTATCGTGAAAAATCTGTATGATTTAGTGTTCTTCAATATAAAAGTTCTTCAAAATATTCTTTAAGGCACGTGTAATTTTTCCATCCTGTCTTAGCCACCGTGTCAAACTACGATCTTTACCCTTCTTATTCTGAGAGCAGTCGTGGGTTCAATCATGAGAGGACAAAACGAGCGACGAAGACGATGTTGACACTGTTACAAATAGGTACTCATATTTATATATTTTTATAGAATATATTCGGTATGATTAAATATTAAGAATATACAAGTTTATTATTATATATTATATTCATAACAAGAACTTGTACTTGGTATAAGTATAAAAAGTAAAAAAATTAAATTAAAGCCATAAATTTTGAAAAATATTTGCCCAACTTGTAACGATAGAAGCTTTTTGTCATTTACGAGTATACTCGTATTGTATAATGTTTATACACATACTGATCGAAATCAATAAATCTTAAAGTAATGAGATAAAAATGGCTATTCAAATTAAAGATTATTTATGTAAATAATAGTAAAAAAAACTATTGAGGATTAAAATATTTCTTATACTAGGTATAAAATTTCGCAGCTGAAGATATATAATGACTGATCCATCCTCATTTAAGAGTATCGGGCAGCAACAAAATACAGTTAAAGGGCTAACGGGCTTCAACACAGTAAAACGACCTTCGTTAACCATTAAAATAAGTCGTGTCGTCCCTTTCATACGAAAATATCGCCTCATAATCACATCTCATAGCATCACTTTCGATTTCAAGCTGGGCCGAGACCTTGTTCTGCGTTCTTAAACATTTAAACGAAAGTAAGTTCATTTTTCGTCCAAGCAAACACTGTTATTACAGAGCCCAATTCGAAAGTCAATTATGGTAAGGGGACTAAGGGACGTGTTCCACTGGCACTTAATATCTGACAGCAGTTTAAAATAAATATTGAAATACCTACTTTCAATATCGGCAACATTGACAGCGCTTAAGAATGAATAAATTTTAAAATTATTCGAAATTCCAGCACCTCAAGAGTCTCTCTTGAGATCTAAAGTGAAAGTAATTTTATAGTATGTAATGCCGGTAAATCCTTTAAATTAATTTGAACCTTTACTGTTTGATAATTCTCACAATACTTGCTATTAGGATAGCTCAACGTTAATGGAACGAAACATGCAAATGTGTAAAGCGATTCAGTTTTATTCTCTCATAGTTCACAATAGCACAAGTGAATGAAACGAAAATTGGAAGCTGGCAAAGATAAAGGGCTATAATTATTTCGGCGTTATAGTTTCACAGTAAGCGGTTAAATTATAGTTTACTTTGTACAATTAATACCTAACCTGTAGTTTCGAGCATAAAATTTTTGAAGCTCCAAGAATACTCGGTACAAGGCAGAAATGTGAAGGGAACCAGCCGTTAACTAAATCAACAATCTTATTTACTTGAAGCCCGAATAATTACTAACCTCTCGGCGTTTAGGGAAGACGAAGAACTACGTGGAAATAGCACGAAGAGAAAGGACCACAAAACTATAATTGTTTAATTAGATTTTCTTAGTTAAATATTAAATGCCAGCTTATGTTTGTGTTTGTTGTATTTATAATTGAGTACCCGCGTTGGTGGAGTGGTGGCAAGCGCGACTGCTGATCGAGCGATCCTGAGTTCAAAGAACATACATATTTTTCTTAATTTCTATTGGTATACGACGAACTTCGACCAGTACGAATTCAAGTGAGATCCACACGCAACAGAAAGGTACCTACAGTCCCACTTGCGCTGAGCAGTGTCAATTCGAGAAAAGGTTACCTACTTGAATATATTTACATTTCATTATGAGGTATAAAATATGAAACCGCTTGAAAGTTATTCCTACAGTGATCACTGATTTGAGTCATATGAACCTCTGAGAAACGTGAGGCAATATTAACGTATATATGTATATACCTACAATTGTGGGTTGAATCCTCATCTTTAGACCACACAAGGGTCATTTGTTTATGGCAGCTGTAGAAACAAAGGCAAAGGTGCAATTATAGCTTCATCTCTGCCGCTATTGTTTAAAATATGAAGCTTCTATTTAATGATAAAGTAAAATACCTACATACAATTAATGCACAAAAAAAATTTATCAATGCAAAATTCTTTTTAATTTTTTATCCGCGCAATACGTGCGGTAAACTGAGGAAAAAATAACCGGAGGGAAAAACTCTCGACGCTCTTTTTAATAAAGTGTTAATCATTAAGGATTTACGAGATCCTTTTGTTCAGTTTTTTAATTAACAACTCGACCACATTTCCCGCGATTCGAATTTTAAATTTTGCGTTGTAGAATCAAGGAAATAATTCTAATAACGACTAAATTAAAATCTAATATCAATTTTACTGAAAATAATTGCGTTGATGTTTATTGTGATTACAAAAATTTAAATATTAAATAAAGTGTTAAACTAACAAACGTTCTACACTTGTAATAATAGCTTTATGCTATATTTGTCTACGTTTACCTCCTTTAAACAAAAAGATCAAAGCATAGCATAAAAAAGGAAGCATGTAAATCTTTCCCTTACTGCAAGGGACAGATTTATAAAAAACTAATTTCAAGGAATCGGCAACTTTATTCAATTTTGCCGTTTAGTTGTTAAGATTTAATTAAGCCGTATCATATATATGAGCATATTATAATTATTGTTATAATTGCGTCACCACGAGATGGATGTTATATGTACCTATTAAGTAAATCAAAAGACCCTTTACCCGTCTTCTCTACAAACGCACCCACTCAAGCAACGACCGTGCAAACGAACCGAGTGACATACGAGATGAGGTCCCTGCTTTCTTCAGATTCGTCATAACGCTTTGACAGGTAAATTTGCGTCCGCTTTCTCAACGCTTGATTGACGCCTTGTAGACGCCGAGAGCCTAGTACTTTCCTTATACTTCGGGTGTATTGACAAACGCCTTTGTTTGCCGCCCAAGGCCTCAAATGGATTGATAATTATCAACTCAATGGGATGTTTATTAACAGCATTATTAAGTGAGAATTAATGACGGTTACATGTTTGGGAGTACATATTCATAACCACATCCTAATACTTAAGGAAATACAACCTGATATATTTTTATTTATAAAAGCCTGTCTACGTATACCTAAATACTCTGGCCGCTGATAGCCTACAGCATGGTCAGTGCGAGAAGGTGTTATCTTAATCTCCAAGCTCAGCGTGGGAATTCTTGACTAAAGCCCTTTAGGGAAGTCTATGTCCATCAATGGAATGAGATTGGCCGATGATGATGTGTCATGTCCGGTATAAAAATACCAGTACCGATATCAAAATATATCGATATTTTCTCGTATCCCGCAAGCGGTGCATACTTTCACTGCGTGTTGACAATCCCATTGTTCAGTATCCCATGTGGCCACCATCGAGCTGAACGTATAATTGAATGCTCGCAGCGTGAAATGTAGGCCGCGTTGTCACTTCTGTATATTGAAAGTATTGACATAAGCGGATAGCGCTAATAAATGGCGAATGTCGACTCTGCAAACTTGAATTCACAATGCTTCGTAGTTTTAATCTATATATACATATATATATTACATTATAGTAGTGATTCGTAGTCTGGATCTGTGCCCGGTGTATGGCAATAGACTCACCACCTATTCCATTGTCGGACGTAAACGTAGCTGGTGAAAAGTGGGAGCGTACTACACTCCTCTTCCTACCCCGTCGAAGATTACAGGCATAATATTACATTAGTTTATAAAAAGCCATGTTAGTAAAGTGTCTAGTCGATTTTCGCTTTATTTTATTTGCTATCTTTTAACTAATGAAATGCATTTTAAAAACAAAAAACGAATTGAAAACAATTATCAATAGTTTATGTCAAAGGGAGTCCTCTGTCAAAATGGGAAGGTTTTAGGATGGATGGAATGGAAGATTCCACACATTTTGTAAGTTATTATGAATAACTGTTGAATTATGATCTTATAGATTTTCTTTTAAAATGCACATAACTTTAAAAAGACATAAATGCGCGCCAAGATTTTAACCTGACAAGGGCACGATGAAGCATTTAACAATAAACCACTAAGCTGGCACTACGCATTTATAATCATTTTAAATTTTTTTGCATATATTAGTAACTCTGTTTTAAGCTTTAATGATTGTCTAATGAGTTACACTATGAAGGCGTCAAGCTTAACATTGCTATACATAAAAAACCTAACATTTTTCAAGGCAACTAACTAACATAGCTGGCTTCGAATGGCGAATCATATATATGTACATGTATCCGAAATTAGCTGAGAATATTACAAGATTGATCCTAGTATTACATATGCAAATAACTTCAAATCTTCGTTCAAGTCCTTACTTAGTTTATGTGACATGTCTACGCCTCCAGGCCGTTGACAGCAAGCTTGCTGATTTGCACATAATTAGATATAATTATATAATATACGTCGAGATCTCAGTAAAAACAAGATTGGCTATATGGGTCAGCCGGCAGCGATATACGATAAGGTTTCATTTCTAACGTGCGATATTTCTAAGGCCCATTTCTAATGGTGCGACATACGTGCTCTACCAGTTGCCTTATTAAATGAGAACATGTTCCACTCGCCAAGTCGGAAGACCAGTGGAAATCGAGACATGGAGCTATTGACTAGTAGAGGCGCTTACATGCGATGTTTATTTAAAAATTAATGTCAACTAAACAATTTCTTTCGATTAAGCGAAATTTCCTATTCGGAGTCCAGTCAAAATTAAAATCGGAGATGTAATAGGTCCTCTGTTAATACTTTGTTTAAGAGATGAGCAGTAATATTCGTCCTTAAACAATTGAAACTAACTTATAAATAGCATAACACTTTTAAATTTTTAATTTAAGGGGATTTTTAAACGGATTTATGTCAAAAGCACTTTGCAATGAAATTGGTATCACATCACATCAGCGGCCTATCTCAGTCCACTGCTGGACATAGGCCTCCCCCAATGAGCGCCATCGCGCTCTGTCTTCGGCTATTTCATATCAATATTCCTAAACTCAATCTTCTGTTTAAGTCAATAATAAGTTAGTTAAAAAAAATTAAAATTCGCACTTCAATTTCCATTTCGAATCTTATAGAATTTAGAAATATCCAATTTTGTTTACATATAAATCCTCGATCTCCGCCTAGCCCTATAGCGTATAGGCGTGACTGTACGTATAATTTTCATTAGCGTGGCCACATCTAGCGTCATTAGATCTTGGTCAATCTAAGAAAAAGTAGAGATACATCGTAATTCCGGAGCAGACATACGTGTATTTATTTACTCGCGAACCGCCTTTCGATGCCCCGCGCCATATAAAGCGTAGAGATAGAAAATAGACTGTTTATTATGTGAGAAACGTGTTCATATTGTACATGGATGTGTATGATTTAAAGTAATTAGAATACGCCTAGTTTTCTTGCGTATGTTTTATTATTATTATACCACTACATGAGGTTCGTTCACGTTCGGTTCGCCATAAATATTCGTGCTCACCTTCAAAATATTTATTCTAGGTGGGAATCGAACCCACAACTCTAGGCGCGGCATTATTCATCCAACCAACAGGCTAGTCAAATGTTAAACATACATTGTCCCAATCACATTGTGAAAACCGGAACCCATAGCGCACTGGGAAAGTGGCAGAAATAAGAGCAGAGGTGACGTTTTTACAATTTATATTTTGACGATGAGTAGCGCCAATGTCAAGACGTAATAATTATAATAGTCATCATCATCAGCCTACTTCACTCCGCTGCTAGACCAGGCCTCCCCTGAGTGCCACCGCACCCTATCCTCGGCTTGCCGGAATAATAATAAGTAATATTATTATGCTATACTTTTAGCGATATATACTACCCATTTATTTATCTAACCTAACTATACGTTTCATTTCCCGAGATCTCATCCGAATAGAAGAAAAACTAGAAAACAAATCGTATTACCGGCGTGTCTTGAAGCATACGTGATGGAAAACCACTATCTGCTGCCATATACAGCGATCTGTAGAAAAGACTATCTATTATTTATATGAGAAATTCTCAGTCATTTTCAATGAGTTCCACGAACAAAATCCTTTTTTTATAATAAGATCGTTATTAATAAGTGAAGAAAACTCTATGCATTTAGTAGGACCGGAGCAGGACCAATAACATATCTACTTCTAAGGCGTTGCATTTGATTATGTTTTGGTCTAAAGGGTATGGTTGGGAACGTATATACTACTGAGCTAGCAACGCGGCCTTGACCAACTTCAAATGGATAGGTCATATACTAATCTAAATGCCTCCAACTGCAGCTGTCACTTATTAATACTAATAGTCTTATAACGACAATATTATACGACTAACTAACAAAAAACTATCAACAGTAAAAAAAAGTAAAATTATCGCTTGTGGTCAATTGCAGATTTTCATAGGTGGCCGATTCCACTTTTGATTACTTCTGGTTCTTACCACTCTTCTAAATGAACTACCGTGATTATCGAGTCTCAGCGAACTAGCGATTTAAAGTTGAATCGATACAAGAAAAGAAACTACAGCTTACTTCCAAAGTATAAATCTGTAGAAATGGTAGTGCTTGCCGAAAATTTAAAGAGTGGGTTTTTTATCATATCAAGTTAAAATTACAATTAAATTTTGTGAACGAAATGCAAAAAGCCGTTGAAATCTCGCCGCTTTTTGTATTCATATAAAATTGTAGTAAAACGGACGCTTCCATGTTTTTACGACGAAAACACATACGCGGACCAGTGTTCATCGAAAATTTTCAGTTTGCTATATAATACCGGGGAGATGTAGTAGGTGGAATGAACTAACACGCCGAACGTTCCCAGGTTTTCCTCTGGGAGAGCATCTTCCAACTAATTTCAAATAAGATTTCGCTCTTCAGGGCCACGTAATCTGGGATTGGCAGTACGGATTCCCAATATATCTCAGAACTAATTTCGACAGGATTTCAGTATTTTATACTAAAGCTATAGAAGAACTTAAGACGTCATCTTAATCTAAAATGTCTACGGCGGTTCTAATGAAATATATTGTTTTGGTTTTGAACTTCTAACATTTTATTAAATAAGTATTATAAATATTTACAATATGAGGTATTTTGAATCTTTAACTTCCTAATTTTTCCTATTTATTGGCTCAAGTACTATGAGATTTAGTTGAATTTTGCTCCGATCAAAGGTTTTTTTAAAAAAATGGACTTTAGAACATACTTAAGTAAGACAAAATTTTTACAAGTAGGTATGGATTACTATTTTTGAATATGAACAGAGTAATTAATGCAGAGGCAGCACGCCACGTTTCTAATTATAGATATATTCGACACTTGGTGTTCTCTGCCTATCTCAAGGGACCTAATTTTAAAACTATGAAAAGCTTTATCCAATTTATAATCAAGAAACAAAGTAAAGAAAAAGAATCATGAATTTAAGATTATTTTATAACGAGCATTGCTATTACATTTTTATTACCTAAGCGGCTTAATATCTCGATATTATCGCCTGAATAGGTTAAGCCGGGTATTCGTGTAATTACTTTTAAAATGGACTCCATACGTGATAATTGGTGAGACCTGCACGGAATAATTAACGAACGGATATGAATTACCGCGAGTATGATGATATCGGAATGAATTAAAACTTTTATCTACTTTTTACTTTTAAAACTTTTTTTTTATTAAAGGACATGGCAAACAGACAGACAGCCCTTCAAATGATAAGTGGTCACCATCGCTTACAGATATTTGCAAAATCAAAGGGCTTACTTACCAATGAGTTGCCTGCGTTGAAGGAACTTTTTAACAGTAGGTACATTTGAAAAACCGTATGTACGCGAAATTCACACAGCCCCAAGGGAAGTTTATTCCGCAGTCCGTACATTTGCTTATTCATGAGAAGTATGTACCTATATACAGACATTGGAATAATTCTATTGGGTGTGAAGTCTCCGCATGGTAATAAGCGGTAATATTTTATATGAGACCAGATCTACACCTGTATTCAAGCCGCAGTCATCGTCATCACGTCAGCCGCTTCCGTTCGGCTGCTAGACACAGGTCCAAGGTTCCACAACACGCGATCCTCCGCAGATTTTTTCTAACCGCTACCATCAGCCCTATATTTAAGTAGTAGGTACCTATTAAATTAACAAAGGCTATACTAATATGCACTAGGATACTTTGAGTATTAAAATGTTAATTTTCTAACCCGTTTATCTCGACCGCCAGTTCCCGTTAGAACTGGCAAAAGTCCTTGTACGTAATTTGATGTACAAATTTTAATACATACACACATATTCTCACGTCAGGTCGCTTAAGTGGTAGGCAGGGAGCACATTCTAATGTTATGTTATGAGTTATATGAATTGGCATAGAAATTACATATGTATGTATGTATATTGCAGAGGTGTAAAAACTGCCACGTACTCACATCGTTTAACATTTATCTCATAATCATATAGTTCCAAGTGCACTCCAATTACGTGAGTCGGGATATAATGTACTATAAAAATTCATTTTGCAGAACCACCGACGGCCGGCCGATAGCTTTCTTTAAGCATTTAAATAATACGTGTGCTATCTTGTAAATTGACTGTTGTGAGCTCGCTCTAGGGTTGACACGTAGCACACACTGTTTAACAGTTTACTTACTTAATCCGTTACCGCAACGATCCAAAGTGGACCTCGGCCGCTGACAAATGCCATTTTTTTTTTAAATTGGATGCTTTGAATACAGAGAAAGAATGTTGTCGATAGACGTTATAGCTCGCCAGTCAATTCTGTCTTGCGCAACCTCTCGACAATTAAACTTATTAAAACCTAAAACTTAGAACAATTTAATTATTACATGAGTACTATTAAGTATATGATATAAATTTGAGAGTTTTCAAAAAGTATCGTCAATGTTTTAAGGTTGTTCTTTAAAATGTTGAATTAAGTTGATCAAAAATCTATTGCAGATCCAAATAATGTCTAAATTATATGACACTCTTATATTTACAGACTATTCTGAAGCACTGGGAGAAGTACCTATGATATATGTATAAGAGTATCAAGACAATTTGTAAGAGGAACGTAGTTAAGTTCTGCAGGTTTTTTATAACTCTACTACAATATTACATATAGTTGCAGTATAAAATAGATACTTGGCACAGGAAAAGTAAAAATTAGGTATGGTAAAAATCAAATAGCGATGGCGGTCATTAGGAGAAGCTTATGTCCAACAGTGGACTGAAATTGGCTGATGATGATGATAATGAAAAATCAAAATTGATCGATACATTAAAATTTAAATTTGTATATTCCCTCTGAAGCGACAACCCTGTTGGTCCTATCGGCCATCTACCGCCACGCCTTAGCAATGTTCCAGTAGGACGAACTGGTCTGACCAATCATGTGATAACTCGGCCTTGTGGAATTCATGTGAAGTACGACGGTCTTGAGAGCTCCGTATCGTTTCTCGCGGTTACAGATCGACGTGCCTTTTGATTTACGAGCTGCGACGATTTGTCAAATGTTGACCACTATTTCTGTTCGAGATCTTAAAAGTATGGTATGGAAGGTGCTAGAACAATTTGTGGAATTTTAAATTAAGATTGGTATGATATAATATACGAATGTGTATATTATAGCTTTCCAAGGAGTCACCAAAGATGTAATCGTGTAAGAATATTACAGAAAGACGATGAAAAAGGATGATGACAAATAGTGTCCGAACAAAGGACCGGTTCTGAGCAGTTCCAACCAAAAATCCTATTTTCGTTGTCGGCCAAATATAGGACGTATCTCCTTGTCCTAAACTAACCTTAATCGAAAATTCGAGCAATAACGCCTATGTTAGAACAAACGCGCATATATCTACATTGGTATAGGAATTTCAACATTTTATTTGAAATTTTTTTATCACTTGTATGAGAATCATGATATAATCTACTAATGTCTATTTTTACACCCTTACTTTAACATTGATACAAAACTGTGTGAGTGTTCTAAAATTATTTACTTCATATAATTATTTAAATGTTATACGTATATGTATGTATATTTCATCTTATTTTCTTATATTGCCTAATATTCGTTTCAAATTTCTTACGGTTACGATTTCGGCGTAAAATCAGATTTCGATCACATACCTGCTAAATATAAATACCTATAATAAGCCTGTAATCCCCGGAGAGGTAGTCAGAGAAGTGTAGTACATTCCCACGATTCACCAGTTACGTTTGTTTATTTTTATTTAATTATGTATTAAATATAATGAACTAAATAAAAAAAACGAAAGTGCATAACAGAACTACTTCAAGTCCACTAAGTACCGGTCGATGCGGTTAGAAC